>JBBMJY010000022.1:16242615-16258272 GCA_037833715.1 Toxotes lorentzi
GGGGACCAGGTTTTGCATATTTGGAAGAGGGACATGGTTGGAGATGTGTGGTGCGAGGGGTGTCACACACACACACACACACACACATGCACACACACGCACACACACACACACACACACACACACACACACACACACACACACACACACACACACACCAACATAGTTTTAATTGGCATGACAAATGGCTTGCTAGAATAATATTTTAGAGTATGTGGCCCAGAAAATCCAACACGTTTTCTTTGTAAAACTTTGTAAAACTTCTTGATCTCTCTATATCTTACTTTTTCTAATTTACTTGTGTCTCTCACTTTTCCTCTTCCTCCCTACTCTGTCTCCTCCACATTCAAGATAAGGCTGCATATGTCATTGTGGGTAGACAAATCTGTTGAAATCTGTGGACATAACCTTATTATCCATATCCATGTGTATATATAATTAGCATAAACTTGATGTGAAATGTCATAATATAAACTTTGGCACCATCGGACAGTAGTTACTTCTGACATGGCCCTCTTTTGGCCTGTTAGACTTCACAGGTTAATAAGGGCTGCCCAAATCTACCTAGCATTAGTTCTGGTCTCTGTAAGGCTCTGTAAGGCTATAGCAGATTTCATATAGAGAGGAGCCCACAGGTCATCAGCTCTCCAAAGGCCACACCTTTGTAAACTCAGTCTTTGAAAAGAGGCAACCTCTAAATTAGGCTAATTTCAGCCAACGTGCCTCCTCTAGATGTTAGCTATAAAGATAACATAACTGCTGTAAAGCTGTTGTAAAAAGGTGACGAGCGAGGAAGATAATAATGAGGCTCAATAAAAGCAAAAATCTCTCAGAGAGATATGAGAGGTCGTTGGTTTGCCAAAATCAGCAGTTGAGTACAGGTGTACACAGGAAAACTAGAAAATGGCAAATGACCTAGTAGAACAATCGAAGAACGCAAGACTTATGGATGACAAAAAAATTATTTGTATGATGACAAAAAACCAAAAACAAACAAACAAAAAAAACCTTATGACCGCGCAGAAAGTCAAGAATGCTTTCCAGGGTATAGGCGTACATGTTTCCTTGTTAAGGTCTTGACAAGAGATCATGACCATGATCTCGAACGAGTCACCACAAAACGGGAACCTTTGGTAAACCTCAAAAAACAGAAAGGTCAAGTTGAAGTTTGCAAAGACATACAAAAAGAAACCAGCAGAGTTCTGAAACAAAGTTCTATGGACTCATGAAACAAAAATCAACCTTGTATTAAAACGATGGAGAAAGGAAAATGTGGAGGAAAAAACAACTCTCTGCACTGGTCTCTTTTTTCTCTGCAACTGTTTATGTATTTCTCTCTTTATCTCTGTCTTCTTGCCTTGTTAGGGTCCCCATTAGTTCACTGACTGCGAGTCTTGCCGGAGTCCGCCCACTCTTTGTTTCCACTCTCATATGTAACCTTTCAGAGACACCAAGCTCTGAGCCAATGAGCCTGGCATTTGAAGGTCAACCATACAGAACCACTGTGGAGCCGTGAACAACTGATCAGACTACAGAGCAATGGACAATAGAAATTAATGCAAACACTGCAACATACACACAGGAAACACATAATCATGCCTGTCTCAGTATTGCAAGGAATCAAAAACCTAGCTGAAATCCATGGAGAACAAAGAAAGTTTTCTCTCCATTTTGGTGACTTTTAAACTCTTCTTCTTCTGCTTCAGACTGATGTTATAATTTTAATTTCAGTCCCCTCGTGGCCAGCAAGTTAATGAAAAGACTTGTTGTACTCCCATCAGTTGCAGTTCCACTGTGACCAGTGATAAGCCATAGTTTAGAAACATATATTTGTACGGCCTCACAAAACCTTTGAAATGTCAAGTCAACACCATGTAGAAGAAGAATGTTTTTATCTTCCTCAAATGAAGCACGATATGAGCAAAATAAATATGAGCCATTATAAATACATACTATCGTATTTTTGCCTTTTAGAGGAAAACTTTTCTGGAGCTCAGGCTGCTAACAAAATGTTGGCAGAGTAACACCAAACCTTTATCTTTAACCTTGTTTGTGTCTAAGACTATTTCACAGTGGAAACAAATTGCACAATACAAAAGCTTTGTATTTTGTCTCCAGATAAAATCTGTTGTCCCAAGGATGACAATAAAATTAGCAAAACAACAGATCAATAGATGAGGGAGAGCAGGATTTCTGAAGGTAGCATGTCATGCTTTTGTTTCACGTAGTGCAGCAATGTCTATCTTCTTTTTCTGTCACTTTCTTTTTCTTGCCATGTAACATCCACCATTTTTCATCAGTGCCTCAGACTATTCTGAAGTTTCTCGGGCAAACTCATTGGCACCAAAAAAAATAGACTGTCATAAGGAAGTTGTGGCATGTCCTGTAGAGTGTGTGGGTGTGTGTGTACCCGTAATTCAAAGATGATAATGTCAAAAGCTGTCAGTTTTTTTTAATATTCTGCTTTGACTCCTGTAATGTCCTCCTCTTACATCTCGCCTGCCAAGCTGAGCTCTGACTCCAGACTGTGCCGAGTCCTGCTGCCAGACTTCTGATGAATGAATACATGCACATCACAAGATTATACTGCAACATTTTGACTTCTCTGTTCCTCTGTTTCTTCATGGCTTGATTTCACTTATTTCCTCTTTGGCTTAGCCGGATCTGGCTCTTAGCTACATCTCAAAGATCCTTGCACTGATTCCTCTTTGCTTTTCTGATGTTTCAGCTCAAGGCCCAAAGTGGTTGAAACTGTATTGTTTTGATTAAGGTTTTCCCTCATTTTTGTGAGTTTCAAACTAGCAAAAACCTAAGTGAAACAGGCCTTATACATCTCTTGGTGCAGTGACTGATCAGGAAGTCACTGCACCAAGAGAAGAAATAGTCACTATACATAACACAAACTGACATTTTTGTTTTCTTTACAGATTAAACAAACAAGATTAGGCAGGGTTTAGGCACTGTCCATAAACCCCAGTTTGTGTCCTGACCTTTGTTGTATGTCATTCCCTCTCTCTCCCCTCATTTCCTGTCCTCCAAAGCCAAAAAAACCCCCAAAACAAGATAAAGAAGTGAAAAAGCGTATTTACAAAAATGCCACACTGTCCCTTTAAAACAACTTTCCCTCCCCTTTTGTAATTCCCTGTCTCACATTCTTGTCTTTTATTGTGTTGGCACTGATATTGGTGTTTAATTGTTTGTTTGTTTGTTTGTTAAAACACTTTGCAACAAGGCTGAAAATATTTTAACAAGCTGTCATTAATCTGTCGCTTCTTGTGTGTGTGTATCCTTACGTGATTGTGATTATGCCTGTGCATGTTTGTCCGCTCAGACACTGATCCAGACCATTTTGGCATTAGCCCTGTCTGTTTACTCTGCCACAACTGACTGGGATAATTAAATTCTTTCTATCTTCTTCTTCTCTCCTTTCTGCTCATTCCTCACGACACTCCTCCTCCGCTCCTGTCTGTTCTTGTTATGCACATTGCTCCCTTTCTTCTCACCCCTGTATTCTCTCATGGTCGACTCCCTTCTTATTCCGCTGCTGTTCATGTTACACAGGCAGTCTGCATTGTAGTCATGACTAATTCAGTGCAAACATGGGCCTTTTTTTCCCCTCTGATGCATGATGCATCCATTATTCATACATACTTCACAAATATAATTCTAATTGCTGGCACAAACAGACATCGTGTACAGGAAGAAAAACCCTTATATAACAACTTTAATTGTAACATATGTGTATGATTAGGTTTTTTTTTTTTGTTTTGTTTTGTAAGTAAATAGATTTCTGGACCTATAAAGTTGTCTGGAATTCTTCATCTTATGTAAAATGTTATGCAAACTAACAACTCCTTAATTTTCCCTTTTTTGAAGAAGAGAGTGTAGAGAGATTAAGTGAGGGGATTTAAGGGTAAAACTCATATCTCTTTTTCCACCTTGGCTCTTAGACTTCACTCAGAACGCTAGAGAGTTTAGGAAACTGATTGCCACTCTCAGACACTTTACCTGCTGATACACTGCAGTGGAGCTAAGAGGATATTTCATGTAATTTCCCTCTTTCTCACTCTATTTCCTTCCATTTCCACCTCCAGCCCTCTCAGCAACAATGGGCTCCCTTCACTAGACTGCTTTTCACTCCAATCCATCAGTGCTCTACATTTGCTCAACCTGTTCAACGACTACATGTCATGCATCCTGCCTAATAACAGTTATCTTAATTGAAATCAATAGAGGGAGATAGAACTGACTGTGGCCAGGAGGGTCTGGGTGGCGGCAGCTTATGTATTTCCTGCTCCTGCTTCCTACTCCCTGCTTGTCTATCTTACAAGGAGTGTTATGCCCCAAAGATAAATTCATCTCATAAAAACCACCAGTAATTGTAATGGTAAAGGATGAAGAAATTTGATTCTGATATTGCTCTCGCTTGAAGCTTCTTTGCACTTGTTTTTCTCTCAGTGTTTCTGCTGTCTTTGGTAGTTGACAGAAGAGACAGACAGAAAGATGGGAGGGAGGCGTGATGACATGTGACAAAGGTTGCATGCCAGATTGGCGGGTACACAGAATGCGCCTGAGTCATCTGAGCTGCTACGACACCATCAAACCCCACGGTTTATAGCACTTGGTGCTCCAAGAGGAATTGTTGAGATAATTCTGCAGGATACTGTGGATGCTGCATTGTGGCGTCTCTCTTGTTATGGCCACTGTGACTTTTCCTCTTTTTTTAATTGTGAAAACTACAGCATTGGTCCTGATAGTATACACACATACTATGTACCAGTATCTAGTGGCAGTAATCAACTTGCTTTACCGTGATTTGACTGATTATGTTTGATGTCACTAGTGAGGAGCGTCTACATGAACTTTGATCATGTTCTGCATCCTTGTCTTTTTTAACCTAATGTCCTCTCCTTGACTTTTTCTTCTGTTATTCTAATGTAGGAGGGGGCGGGGATCTTAAACCACGAAAAAACCCTTCATGTGTCTTCATAGTCAATTTACCCTAAATTGACATGTGGTAAAGTCTAATACATGGATAAAGAGATCAAAAGGACATTGGGTCAAAGAAATTATACCTGTTTGGAGATACAGACCTGTAAGTTAAACAGAGAGTACGTGTAAGGTTGTGTGTAGGACACTGTTGAGCCATTTAGTGTCTTAATGACTGTGAAGGTGTTTGTGAAGGTGAATGGCCATGGCAGCAATCTGGAATCATCTGAAAGGCAAGCAGAGTGATGATAACTTGAATCATTTACTAAGCAAGCACAGGATAAAAAACACTTTTTTCCACTCCAAGACCAGAGGACCCAGTGCTAGCCTTGGCATTCAAAAAGTATAGTGTGTATGTGTAATAGAAGGTTATTAATCTGGGTTATTACAGGAACAAACCCAATTGATGTGTGAAATGAGGTGTAAAATCCCTTTTTGGTAGATATGATGGTGATATGAATGTGATTTTTTTTTTCTTGCATTTTCAAGACTTTGATGCCCAGATGCAAGTTGAAACAGCATTTAATAAACTGTGATAGCTTCAGGAAAACAAGTTACATAGAACTTAGATAAGCAGTCCAAGCTCTATATGTAATTCAAGTCTAACAGATAAACTAACAGGTAAAATCTAACATTGTGTCCACCAGTAATTACACAAGTGTAGTTTCAAGGTGTTTCTCATCTCATCTTATCTCCTCAGCATTTCCAAACCGTGGCCCGATAGTGTGTTCAGTAAAATAACCCTACTTGTCCTTGTTGTATTCTATGCTAAGATATATTTGTTTTCTTTTTCACTTTAATGATCATCTTCTCTTTTGTCTCGTCCTTTTTTCTCTCTTGAAATTTAAGTGTAAAATATCTCATCCTGAAAATAAACTACAAACTGACTCATCAATAATGTTCTGTGACCATTTAGTTGGTTGACACTTTGTTTTTTATTGTTCCCTTTTTCTTTTAAATTGTAAATTAGCCATATTGGTTTTATACAGTTAAAGATCCCGTCTGCAGCTGATGGTATTTTATGTCTTCAACTTCACTGAAATATTTTGTCGTTAAACTCAAGTATTGACATTACTTAAATTAACTGTGTGCAGCTCTTTACATGAACAAATTGCATGTATGCTTGATTGTATAAGCTTAATACATGCAGAGAGCACATCTGCCAGCTGTTGCTAAAAGGCCAGTGTCCTATTTACATAACAAATGGAAATCATTCACTGTTTTACTAGAAACCCTGTTATGGTACAGATGAGTTGGGTGTACTATGTGACAGTTACCTGCTCTTATCATAGTCACTGCATAAATCTGTGTTGAATGCACAGTGGCACAGACACACATTCAAGTACCAGCTGTTCATTTATGACAACCCATCTTTTTCACCTCCTCTCCTTATCTGTCTGGCCCAGTTCTTTTTGGGTTGTTTGAGCAAGTTTCATATATACTACGAAGGAAAGTACACTCCCAGTCTCTCTCTCCCTGTCTCTAATCTCTCTCTCTCACTCTCTGCATGCGTTTTTGCATAATGTCTAGTGAATTTGCATCCTATGTCAGCAGTGACGCAGGAAGTCGCTGGGATTTGCTTGATGCAAAGTTGTGGGGGGTGCTATTACCAGCAGGAGAGGCGTGTGTGCTTCTACAGTATTTAAACATGCACGTGCACACACCCTCTCTCGCCCGTGGTACAGTTTAAAAGGATTAATGGTTTGTGTGTGTTTGTCATGTGACAGACTATTCGCGAGGAATCCTATGTGGGTGTCGATATTATCAGTAATTACTTGTGTCACTGTGTTTGATAAATTCGTGTGTGTGTGTCTATCTGTGTGCATGTGACTTTAACAAAGCAGCCTTCTGACTTGCCATGCTCCTCACATTATGAGGGAATATGTTCCAGGGTGTTTACTTGGTTTGCAAAATGCTGCACCATTGAACTGCTGTATAAACATAAACGTAAGAGGGATTATACACTTGATTTCAGACGTCAGTCGTGGGCTCTTTCCTATAATGATCCAGATTAATAATACTCTATGACAACCACACTATGCTACTGTAATGCAAAGGCTAGCATTATTTTCTGCTGCATTGTCACTTTTCATGTAAACTAGTATGACCAGGCTGTTTATTACTTTAAACATCAGCTTATTTTTTTCACGTAAGTTTCTCTTAGGGCTGCAGTAACAATTTTTATCTTTATCAGTTCTTTTGCAGATTATTTTCTTGATACTTGGCCTATAAAATATAATAAATAGTGAAAAATGTAGGTTACCAACCAAAGTTTTTTTGTCCCAAACCCGAAAGAAATTAAAAAAAAAGAGATTAACAGCAAAAAAAAAAAAAAAGGTTGAAAACCAGCAAACGCTTGGGAAGTGGGAACAAGTAGAAGATTTTTACACAAAAAGAAAATGAATTGCCTATCAGACTTGTTGGCAGTCATTCAACTAATCAAATTAAGTGACTCATTTTTCAGCTCTACATTAGCTATATATCACTGATATCATTATTATGATTCAGCTATCACACAGCCCTATGAAATAATAATTACAGTACAGTTAGAGTTTTTTAAGCTTTCTAGAAATTGCACAAGTCCGAAAAGGCTTTATGTTGGTTAATGGACACCTCCAAGTACAGAAGTGATACAGCCTCATTTTGAATCAGTTCCACGCAAACAGGTATACTGTTCTAACATGAAGAAAATAAAAGAGCACTGATAGTTGGATTGGTTGTTTGTATCAGTCATTTCCATGGATTTTAGGTATTGGAAAAGCAGAAACAGTGCATTCCCAGTCCTTGCATGCATGTGTAATGTGTGTGCCCAGACCATGTTTACCTCTTCACGGGTATGAATTCACTGGTATATTTGAGTGCATGTTGAGTACAGTGTATTTGTGTGTGTGTGTGTGTGAAGGGGTAATGAGGCGTAAAATCAGACACGGCTGGTCCTGAGTGGTCATGTATGGAGGCTTGGTTGCAGCACACAAGGCCTGTACACTGTTCAAACACTAACCACTCTGTCACTGTGTGTACCCGGGGGAGTTGAGGTGGAGCATAAAGACATAAAATGAAGTCAGGGCAGCCTTTTCTGAAACAAAAACATAGATTTACGAACATATAATAAAATGTCTTGCACGCACCCTTCCCCTCTCTCCATCAGTCTTCCCTGTCTCTCAGTGTGACAGGTGACATGTAAGTGGTCTGGCAGCGTCAGGGTGAAGGTGAAGGGACTGTTAGTTTCAGCTCTGTTCACGGTCGTCTTTGTGACCTTCTGAACGGCGTTGTGTCTGTGTGCTTGCGAAGGACAGCAATCATCATGTGGGTGTTTATGTGTCTGTCCAGACGACAGGTGCAGATGTATTTGTGTGTGTGTGTGTGTGTGTGTGTGTGTGTGTGTGTGTGTGTGTGTGTGTGCATGCCTGTGTGCCTGTACGCCAGTGAAATGCCAAGGGTGGGACTGCCTTTTTTTAAAATTCTGTCCACGGAGACGGCTACTCCTCTGTCTCCATGGTAACGAAAGGAGCAGGAACCGTGGGTTTTAGTGTGAGTATGTGTGTGTATGTGGGGCGATGGGGGTTGAGATGGATGGGGGTTAGCAGGTGATGTGTCATGATAGCAGGTTGTCAGGTATAGTGTCTTCCAGCTTCATGTTTATGTTGGTTAGCCCCCCACCCGAGCAAGAACCAAAGCAATGTAGCAAAATCAAATGTAAAATTATTTGAAATCTAGCTAAGGGACCTGTGTACTTACTTGGTCAAAATTGTAATACACTTAAAGTACCAAAAGTAAAAGTCATCATTATGCAGAATGACCCATTTTTTAAGTTATGTTATATAATTAGATTATTATTATCACTTTAATTTTGAAACTGATAGTGGTTTGGATAATTTGAACTACTTAGGTTAATTATAATACATAATGATTAATTTGTCAGTAATATTTTGTCAATAATTTGAATCTTTAACTATTGAATAAATCAGTCAAATAAATATAGTTAAGTTAAAAAGTACAATATTTCCTTTTGAAATTTAATGGAGTACAAAGAATACTTGAGTAAATGTGCTTAGTTACTGTCCACCTCTGCAGTGTTAGTACTGGTAATGTGATAAGTGCAATAACTGGATGGGCAGGCACTAAGAATATTTTGTTATATCACTTCAATATCAACAGCTACACAGGCAGTGAACCAGCTGCAGACCGACATTATTAGCTGTAGTCCCATCTGTGGTTTGAGTAGTCACTGTGTTACTCGGTACATTAGTAGCCCCGTGTCATGGTTTGTATCGAGCAGTAATGTATCATGAGGTCATGTAATGAGTGTTGAAGACAACCTGCTGGACTCAGTTTTTAAAAGCCTGGTCTGGTCTGCTAGTTATCTTTGTTTCTATAATATGTCACAAATGTACTGGACATCCGTCCCTAAATGTGAAGAGAAAGATGTCTTAAATCACAGACAGTACATCACCTATAAGAGCTTCTTGAAAAAAAGGGGAAAGATATGTGCTTTGTCCACGCATGTTGGTTATACAGGTATACAGATCTGTGCCAGTGCCAGCCCTTAGCATGGTTACAGTTTGTTTCCTCACACAAAAAGTGAGGAGAATTCAGATTCCAGTTTGACTTTAAAGTTGACATTTAGACAGCATCAATCTGTACAAGGTTCCTCCTGATAAACGGTCAGTTAAGGTCACTCTGAGTCAATTCTTCCACATCCCTTATATCCTTACCATCAACAAAGCAAATAATTATCCCCAATGATGATGGTATGGCTTTCCTTGTTTTCAATATATTCTCCTTGAAGATTCATTAAAGTTCATCTTTCCTTGCTAAAAATTCATAATAACTCAGTGTGCAGGTGCAGCTGTGATAGGCTTCACCAAAGAAGAACTGTTGAAAATTGAAGTGAGGATGCTTCAGAGTTTGAGCAACAAATCCCAAACCAAAATCCAACAAATCCCAACCAAAATCCCAACAAATCTCCACAGTGTAGTATTGACCCTTTCTTTGTACAAGAAGCTCTTAGCTCCTCTACAGAGTGTTCTCGCAGGCTACATGCAGTCATCTGAATCTTTTCTCTCAGCTTCCTGTGTTTGCTTTGTAAGTCACTTTGTGTAAAACTACTCAGTTGAATAACATTGATGCAACTTGTGCACTTTGGAGGAGCTTATTGGAATGTATTACTATATTTCTGTTTTATTTTTATTCAGTAACACAAGACGTGTTTTTAAGTTCACTCGTTTGTGTGTGAAAGTATGATGTCACTCCAGAAGAAGTGAATAAGCATCAACAACAAGGATTTAACAAGTAGCATGCTGGTCAGCCGCACTGTCAGTCAAGAAGGAAATGAATTTACAAACTTGCTGATACAAATCCAGGAGGCTAATTGAAAATTAATTGGACGTAATCCAAACACACACCCGTGTCCTGCAAAGTTATTAATTTTCTTGACAAAGCTGCATGCTCACATACACACATGCACACACACACTCACACAAACATAATTTGCTGCCTACCCTCTATAGCAATCCTCTGACTCTTAGATCATCAGAGGAAATTGAATTGGCTCTTGGTTGTTTGGCCCTTGTTCCTCGAGTCCAAACAAAAGGGCCCTAGTTACTGTTTCCAAAGCAACAAAATGATTGACTGGACATCACGATTGGCCATTTTAAGTTAAATCTTAAAGATGTTTCAGGGAATTATTTATAATTTTGGACATATATATCAAGTGCACCTAAACTGTGATTGTAAAGTTTTACATAAGAAGAGGTCAGGATGAAAACTATTTTTGTTTGCTCAATTGCTTTAAGTACAGTCTTGACTCTTGTATGTCCATACATATCATATGTATTGTTGGATTTATTTCCCAATATGTCTTTATTCACAGTCTGTTCCACTTGAGTCATGAACAAACAAGATAATTTTGCACAACTCTAAACAATTTTGTATTAGGACAGGACGTCCCACCTGATAACATTTTGACCCTCATAGGGAGATTAGTATTTGGCTTGTGAGTCAGTGGTGAGGAAATAGCTCACAGTACACATACTGTGGTCCATATTCTTTAGTTTCATACTTCACTTGAGATAGTTTCTAATGAATTAACTCGAAGTGGAGTATTCCTCATTTTGTTGGAGCACCTTTCTCCCTCCATTCACCCCTGGGGGATCCCAGATTCCACTTTTACAACTAGTGACCTAGAAAAGTCACACCAGGCCCAAAATGAATTATAACACTGCACGTCTTGGCCACCTCACAATCTGGCCTGCTAATGTCTACGTGTGTAGTAATCAGTGTGTGCTTGGATGTGTTTGTAAGTGCCCGTGCAGCGTGTTTAAGGTTGACCTGTCTGCCAGCACCTTGTGTCAAGAGTGTGTGGCCTTAAAAGCCTCCCTGGGGCTGTGTGCTTCTCTGCCTGCTGGCAGCCGGTGTATGGCAGTGGGGACCGAGCCCCTGCCAGCACTCGCCATCTGCCAATGTCCTTGCAGCCCTCCTTGTGAGGAGTCCAGGCGGAGAGTGTCGAGCAAAAACAACAGACTCCTCTGGAACACAGTAGTACACACACATGGACACATACTGATTCCCACGAACACGTTCGTCTCACTGACTCTTCTCACACCTCTTGCTCATCAACATGCAGCGACTGTTGAGGGTGATAGAACTGGAGAGGATGCAGATGATAAATGTCAGTGACACCAAACAGCCTTGATGGTTTAATGATGGTGAATAATGGCAATGACAGTAATTGTTTGAGGTCACTGAAGAGGGTCATGATAGTGAGGATGATGAGGATGATGAAGCCAACCGCCACAGCAGTTAGATTAGTCATATTGTCCTGAAGCCACAGTGAAAATGCGCCAACTCAAACACACTTAATCACAGAGTTCAAACTTAAATTGTGACACCATGTAGCCCACATCATGTCAAAAGAAGACAAACACTAATCAGCAACTTAGAACCTCAGAATCGATATGAGTCGCAGCAGGCAAATTTAGCATGTCGGCTGATGTAATAAGTAACAAAGACTTCCTCTCATCTGCTATGAATAGCTGGAAATGTTAGTGGCTCTGAAGCTCTTAGGGTAAATCATAGTGACTTGTGGAGAAAACAATCCTCTTCCTGCCACCAGGGAGACAAAAAGAGATGAGCTTTTAATTACAGACTTGTTTACTGTTGTCATTTTTATCACCTAAATGTGTCCCAGAGGGGTTATCTGCCCCTCTCCGTGTCTCTCTCTCTCTCTCTCTCTGTCTTCATCTGTCATCACAAACCACTCAGCCAGGCTGGGCACTGCATTTGTTGGAGAAGCAGACAGTAGTATAGCCACTTGCCTCTGGTTAATGTTTTTCAGTCTATGTTGGTGCAGACATATTTATTGAAAAAAAAAGACAAATATGTAGAAGGATCTGGTAAGCAGTGAAGATGGCAAACATTAAGGCCGTCTGTGGTGGTCCATATTCCTTATGCTCCATAACCAGAATGGAACGTTTCGAGACCAAGTTTCTGTCTTGTCTGGTTTACATGAGCTTGCCAACCACCTGCAGTAGCAATGACTCATGCAGTGTATTCTTGATATTACAGACGTGTCATGTGAATACATGGCTGTCATGCTAGGCTGCCTATAAACATGCTGAATCCATGCTACCTTTAAATGTCTTTAATATAGATCTCATATGATTGGATTGGTTTAAAAATGACAGTATTCACAATTTAGCACACATTTATGCATTGATGGATAATTCCAGGTTACTACAACTTGGATCTTATGTTCACATTCTTTGCAACTGATCATGTCACTTGCCTCATTCTAGCGTTTTTGATGCAGTGGCAGGTCAGCTGTGTGGAGGAGAGGAAGTAAGCTGGGTTTGAACTCCTCTCTCTAGCTGTTTCTTTTCATTTCTTTTTACTCAACTATTACTGTTACTTTTCACATGAACGTGTTTCTCTGTGATGGCCAGCTTTTCACCCATGGCTTTTCAGAGCAACTAACACTTTTATATCTCTGATGTTGCCAGACAACATGTTGTATAAACTACTTCTTTTCAAGCATAACCCGACCCTTACACTGCAGCAAGGGTAAGGAAGCAAGGCTGCTGTGTGGTAGTGAGATGGAGGAGAGCACATAGTGATAGACCTTTGCTCTTTACAAATACTTTTGCTCTGGTCATTGGATGTAAACACTTATTACTGAGAGAAAACTATTAAAGCAGGACCCAAACTGGTCCTGTATACACAAGTACAGTACCAGGTGTAGCAGTGCCATGTTTTATGCACTTTTCTGTGATAATCTTCCTCTACTGTCAGGACTGCCTCTGGACTTCCTCTGCCAATTTCATAAATTGTCTTCAGCTTCCCAAACTTGGTGAAAAACTAATCTAATCCAATCCTCTTCCCAGTTTTAGCTTTACAGTTTTAGCTTATAACAAGAGGAACAAGGAAGCAATTTTAACATATAACAAGAGTTTTTAGAGATGTGAAAGATGTTCTAGAGTGACGATACATGTTCTTGGTCCCTGCTGATCAGCATTTAAAGCACTTGTTTAATTTTCTTTTGTGGCTGTGCCTCTTCCCTCTGCTTAAGTGGAACAAACCAACCGTGAAGAGGGCTTGATTTGTGGTGTTGGACCATAGTAGGTAGTGCCACTGGAGTTATGTGGTTATTAATGAAGAGTGTTGATTTTCTTACACACCACGGGTCGCATGGCAGGAGTTTAGCTGGTTGGGTTGTGAATCTAGCTCTTCTGTGTCTCATTAAAGCTCAGAGGCTACAGAGAATGGAACACTTGCACAGTCACAGCCATTTAAATTGCTTTTTGTTTGATGGATTCTGCTGCATCATGGCACAAAACGTGTCTGAGAATTACTCTGCCTACCCCACTGCACTATGGATTTTTAGGGACAAGTGCATAAATTCAGCCTCGTTATGCAGCTGTTTCTGTGCTAAACTAACTGCTGCCCTTCGTATTGTACAGTTACTGAGTGTGACTGTGTATGCCGGTTAATTCATTAGAGCCCATGGCATCAGTGAGTGAAAAGAGGGAGTCACAAGTTATTTGTGTCTGTTGTCCCTCAAAGCTTTGTATCTATTAGCATGTGGGCATTGTGTGTTATAACTAGATTATGAGTGATAGGGATCTTTTAATCTTCTCCTACAGTCCATGTGCTTTGACATAGTTTCAGAGTCATCACACCCACAGAGCCAGCAGTTGAAATACTATTTTAGCATGAATTTAAAAAAGCTGCTCAAAGTGCTTTGATGTTGATTTGTGTAGTAGACAGTTAGTCTTACAATGAATATTGTTAAATTGCCAATTGATAAAACATTACCTTAATAAATTTCTTCAAAGTTTTTGTACTAACCTTAAGATGGAGCTCAAAAATCTGCCCCACTCAGCTCTGCGACATGCTGATGCAGTATGTCGCATTAGCATGTGCCTGCAACTGTATCAATTTTGGCTTGTTAGCCAGTGCCAGCCTGACAGCTGTAGTGACTGTGACTGTGCTTATTTGATAATTTATCAGAGCCTGTGCTGTGAAATGAATGCAGGGCAGACCAGAGGTGGCTCAGCTCTGCGGTCACTCTGCAGTGAGTGACTCAGCTGGACGAGCTTGAGGAAGACATGTGTGGTCTTTCTGTTTTTCTTTTTTTCCATCTGTTTTGGATCCATCCACATGCCTTTGTGTCTGTTGTGGATCCTTTTAAACTCACTGCTTGTCTGAAGCTCCCCTTGCTTTCTTTTTCATCAGCTTACCATCTCATCCTCTAACGCCTACATAGAGTCGCTCTACCTCTGGGCTCTTTGGGACCCACCACCACCACCACCACCATCCACCCCCTCCTGTTTTCAGGATGACTAGGTGCGAATGCCGAATTGCCATATGGTTGGGACACCTGCGTCGTGCAGCATTGTGAGCAAACCACAATCAGAGCCAATAGTTCAGGAGTGACGCCAGTAGTTTTCAATAAGACAGGGCAACACAAGGTTCAGACAAGGTAAAATGCCTTGTCTGAACAGCTGTAGAAGGTTTCTCAAGCAGTGCCAGCTAGAGGTCTCCACTGCATTTTGCCTGGCTGTCAACTTAAGCCTTCAGTGGCACATTTGCTGTGCCTCATTGTACTGTACAGTCATTGAAAAGTTGCACAAACAACAAGCACTCTTCCTTGTTAAATAATACAGCAGGAGAAATCCTGGAGGGTAAGGTGAGGAGACAGAGTAGATGATTGAGTGGCAGAGAGACGCCATGAGAAGAGTGGATGAGAGTGCAGGAACAGTATGAGAAATGAAGAGGTGGAGGATGAGCAGAGCCGAGGCGGGGTGAAAGAAGAGAAAGAGGCCTGTTCTCCTGTGTGCTGATGCTGCTGAAAGACTGGCCATTCTTTGTCATTTGTAAACCAGTATGACGTAGGTTTCCTTCAAGTCTGCTCCCTTGTGGTGCTGGTGTCATATAAATTATATGGCTCTCTGTCAATGCTTCTCAGACCCATTGTGAGATACAGGTCCCTGTGTGTGTTGGTGTGTGTGTGACAGAGTCACTAGGTACATAGAGTGTTTGTGTGAGTGCAGGAGACAAGTTGGAATCTGATTCCTAGACTCAGGTTTCAGACAATACTCTGTGTGTGTGTGTGTGTGTGTGTGTGTGTGTGTGTGTGTGTGTGTGTGTGTGTGTGTGTGTGTGTGTGTG
>JBBMJY010000022.1:16258372-16289125 GCA_037833715.1 Toxotes lorentzi
GTGTGTGTGTGTGTGTGTGTGTGTGTGTGTGTGTGTGTGTGTGTGTGTGTGTGTGTGTGTGTGTGTGTGTGCGCATACAGGGGGTGAGAATGTGAGTCACCATTATACCCTTAAGGCTTTGTGGGACTAAGCTACAGGATGCACGATGGTCATGTAGGAAGAGGAGCCCCCCTTCACACAGGAAGTACTCACAAACACACAGGTCCCTTTACATAGGTGTCACCAGTAACGTCACTGGTCCATGACACAGGATAACCTGGCACCTCTGGGGGACCCTGGCTTGGTGCTCAGCCATAGCCCACAGGTCTTGTCTGCATTAGTGCATTGTGCAAACACAACGGCACTATGGTGTGCACAAACACTTCCTGGGCGCTATCAAACTTTCCTGTTTGAATTAAATCATTTTTGCACAAATTTTCCCTTTGTTGAGACGTGCTTAACAATGTAAATGGTTTCACTGTGAACCTAAGTCTTCTTGTGGCTGATAGCCCTTGTTCTATGGGGATACAAAAGCATGCATTGCAACCTCACTTTAATATTTAGCAGCCTCAGTTAAAATTAGAATAATAAATGTGTTATCATGTGTTGTCATTTATTGTGAGTGGGAACTCTTGCTTTAAGAGCCCATGCAGGTATGTCTAAATTAATACCCCGCTTGTCTATTCAGCTCCCTGCTCAGGAAGGTTTTCTACTGCATCCCACAGGTGGTTTGGGACATAAAATCTGAGCAGGCACTGTTCAAAGACTTGATTGAGGATGTTGCTGCTTAAAGTTGTGGCTAGGAGATGGTTAGTGCAATCTGAGAACCCAAGAAGGCGGGTGTCAGGCTGAAGGCGCCCAGGGCTCCTGAATCAGAAGACAGATTTCAGGAGGATAGAACTTCTATACACGTGGAAGCAAAAATCTGGATGTGACAGGAGTTTAGAGAGCCCATGGAGAAGGACTCAAGAAAGGAGAGGCAGGGTGTTGTCCAGACCATTCTCAGCAGGAAACTGCTGACCTTGAATAGAGTCAGTCAGAAGGAGGAATTCCTGACCCTGACTGTTGCATTCTCCTGTGGTTGAGGTAGAGGCAGTCTCAGGTGAGGCTGTGCCCATTTTTTTATTGGAAGTCCCTGAGGTAGCCCAAAAGGTCAGCAACAAGGCAACATACAGTAGATGGATAAGAGACCAGAGATGCTGATTATATAAATACAGACTGCTGAAAAGGCAGAGTGCTATATTTCCTCTTAGCTGATGGATCATTTAGTTGATGAAGAACTTTTCTTTTGCTTTGGTGACAGTTTGTGCGGTTTGATGCACCCAACTGAAAATAGTTATCACAAGGAGGTGGTAGAGCACGTGTCCTACTCTCTCAGTGGTTCCTGATTTTTAAAAAAAGGACTGGAGGGTGTGCTCCAATTATCAGGGTATCACACTGCTCAGTCTCTACGGGAAAGATTATAGCAGGGTGCTGGAAAGGAGGCTCCAGCTGATTATTACAACTCTAGATAACCTGCAGAGGTGAATGTGAGTGTGGATGTGTTTTTTGTGTGTTAGCCCTGTAAAAGACAGCAGCCTGCCTCTTGCCCAGTGCATGCTGGGATTGGCCCCTGAAACCTTGCACAGGATAAGCTGGTGCATAAAACTGATGGATAGATGGATGGATGTGAGCTCCTAAAGAGAAAAACCGAGACAGATTAAAAAGAGACAGTTGAGTCCAATGGATGATGTGACAATGACCAAGAATGTAACTTGAAATATATATATGTGCTGTGTTATTGTGGCAATAAGTGTTGGTTCTCCCCTCAATTCAGACAGAATAAACAACATCTCAAATAAAGAGCTCAGGAGGAAGAAGAAAAATCCCAAGTGCCCTGTTTAGTTGTTGTTATTTGAGGGATACAAACTCAGACAAGATAAAAATAGGCTAAGAGCCCTGGTTGGAAGCCATCACATGATACACTGTTCATTTCACTGACAAAGATAGACACAGGTAAGGAGTGCAGCTTCTCACAATGCTCAAGCTGATGCTAGAGATAATGATAGAAAATAAGATAATAGCACGGAATGATAACTTATGAAATTGGAGGATAAACCGAGCTTAAACAGCATTTTTCTCAAGGGCAAAAATGGAAGGCTGACAAAAGAAAGGCAAATGGAAAATCGAACAGAGGAAGAGGAGAGATCAGCCCAATAACAATGAAAAAAGCTCTCCAACAGAAGAGAAAAAAGGGGTGAGAAGAAAAGAAGAAGGAAAAAAAAGGGGAGACAGAGATGGGAAGGAGATACAGGAAGCTATTTGAAGCTTGGCTTTGTTGAAACCGTCAGCCATGGCAACCAGACAGCAATGTTTGCTAGTAACTATGTGCGTCACGCTGTCACACACTGATATACGCACACACTTTGTGAGACCACACATGCCTACGCGTGCACAGACTCGCACAGATACGGACTAACACACAAACGCACACAATTGGTCTGTTACATGTGTAAAGACCTGCACACACACACACGTAGAGATGGTATATGTTAGGTGAGACAAGCGTAGACCCATACGGGCCTCAATGATAGTTACATTGTACACTGTTGAGTTGTGGTGTTGTACGTTATGTCTGGTTTGTATGTCAAGACATAGTACATCAAGACTTTGTTGTAATTCCGGTTTCAAGGTATAGGAGACAATTTCAATTTGGAATATTAGATTTCTATACTAATTATGGGACATATTCCTGATATCAAATATGTAGTTGAAACTAAATCCTTCTCTAACTAGTTTCTTTATCTTTACCTCCTCCTAAAAAAGGAAGATCAATAAGAGAGAGACACCCATTTATGTTCATATGTTTTCTTAATGTTTTGCACATTCAGTGCACTGCTTTAAGGCGTTTTATATATTGACAGAGCATTTTAATTGGGAAGGAATAAGAGCATAGATTTTGTTTGGTGTTGAGCCTAAGGGTTTTGTGTTGCTCCCTGCCAAGCGTAATTTAAAGCCAGCGAAAGTGAGATCAATGCGGCCCCCTGTGGGGAACCGTGAAGAAATAGAGCCCACAGGTCAATGCTGCGGTGGTGGTGAGCTGTGACATGCATTGGCAGCCACACTGTTGG
The DNA here is from genome assembly GCA_037833715.1 of Toxotes lorentzi. NCBI lineage: Eukaryota > Metazoa > Chordata > Actinopteri > Toxotidae > Toxotes > Toxotes lorentzi. The sequence goes on from JBBMJY010000022.1 coordinate 16,261,462, forward strand.
TGGTGGCAGCAAGCTGAGCAGCATCTTTTTTTTTTTCCCTTTTCCTTTTCATATTTGACCTAACAGCAGTAATATGAAGGGAGTCTCATATCATAAATAATGCCTTAACTGGGAAAACAGCTAATTTCCACACTAATACTGGTATTTAAATGCGCTGACTTGATTTGCTCTGCAGTAACATTTGCTCAGATATTAAAAAGGGCCGACATTAAATTTCCTTTTCAAGCTTTAATAGAGTATTTATAAAGATAGAAATAAAAATGGGAATCATTTTTGGCCTAAGTGGTGCATTAAAATCTGCTGCAGCTTTGTTTTTTGTTTTTTTTCTAAACCAGAAATGATCATTCAGCAAATCCTTCCATCTAACAGCGAACCAGAGACTGGGCTTCCATTAAATTATGTGCTGGTGAATAGAAAATGTCTTTAATCTGTTTCTTTGAAATGCTGAAACATGCCCTGGTTAACAGATATTTACTGATGTTCTCAATTTGAATAAATACAGGGTAGTGGTAAAACAACTCTGAAGTAGAAGGGTGGGCGAGACTTTATTTAACAGGCTCATAATTTTGTTATAATTTCCTTCTTATTGAAATTAAACAATAAACATAAGTGCAATAGCAGTTATGCAAAAAAACAAACAAACAAAAAACATTTTAAGGGAGTCGCATCAGGTTGGACAGAGCCAGACCAAACAAAAGCAGAGGGATAGTGATCACATTCGGCGTTCTCTTGTTCACTAATTTTGTTTGCCCTGTTGTTTTTCAGTTCTCGCCTGCTTTGTTCACCATCCAGCCAATTAGTCATTCACGCCAATCTTCATTTCCACAGCTCTCTACCAGCTAATCCCTCAGCACAACACTCTGCCTGGTTCGTCTTCTACCAGACTAAATCCTTTCAACTTTCACTTCCTCATGGCCAGCCAACATTCACTCCTAAAGTATGGCTTAATTTAAATCATCAAGTAATCCAGCTGCTTTGAGCGCCCTTAAACCAACTTACCCGGTGCACTGCGGATCATTTACTCCAGCCTTTGCTGTGCTGTTTTGCATGATATATATTTGGTCATGCAGTATATACTGTACATTATACACTACATCATAGTCTTCTTACACATGTTGCAGGTGGCTGAATTTAGGCACCAGGATGGTCCAGGTGTCTGAATTTTGTTGAACTGTCTGAAACTGAATGGGTGTATGGGGTTACAAACGTGGTTGCCATGGAAACCTCTTTCACCTCAGTGCTTTTGTCAGTTCCCCCATTCCCCAAAACTTTCTTACTCACACGTCCAGCAGACACGGGGCAACATTGTCATCATCATCATGTGTTTCTGGCCACCTGATTAGTGTAAGTCTGATATGATTCAGTTAAAAGTAAGACCATATAACAGTTTAAAGAAAAACATTTAAAGCATGTTATTACTCTCACAGATTAAGTTGAATTCATAAGCAGCAAAATGCACCATAGCTCAGTATAGTATACTCTGGAGCTTTGGTTTCACAGTTCAATATTAGCTTATGTTAGCTCATTTTAGACAGATATTGTTGTGCCCTTAGCGACAGCTGTTCAGCTGCAAGTTACATGGGGTCGTTTTAAGGTTTGATTTGGTTTCCAACAACTCCTGGGAATGACATCAGGATCTTTAGCTGCTAAATGTCCAAATCAGCCACTTGTTTACTTCAGCTCTCTGCTGCTGTGTCCCTGGTACGTAGGGCATAGTCACATGTTGTCTGAATTTGTTTGGGAGAAACAGCAGGTTGAGGTTAAATTTTTAGGTTTTGTGCGAGCTGCAAGACTCAGCCATGCAGTGTAAGCTGGACAATCCCAATAATGAAATAAAGAGACAAAAATCTGCATTGATTCTCCGGGGATTTGGCAGTACCTGTGACCCTTTCATTGTACAGAAAGTCAGTCGATTCTGTGTTAGGATTAAAAATATTGCTCTGTGGAGCTTTGAATTAGGACGAGACCCCTGTCTTTTTCTTTTAATTAACAATCCTAAAATATTGAACACACATTCGTTATGTAGTTTTTTGTTTTTTTTACAAAGTAACCCTCTGAGTATGTAGGGTGTCTGTCCAAACTATAGAGAAAACATTTTAGTCACTTCACACCTTTTACATATTTAGTTAGTTAGATTTTTAAGATTTAGTCATCTTGCAGGTGCAAAGTCTTTATTCAAGGAGATAACACTGCTCACTCTCTAAACAACAAGTTCCAGTGCAAGCACTTGATTGACAGTTGATGATTGATGACTGGTCTGATATACAGAAAAAGATGAGAGATTAATGAGAGAGTGTTCCTATATTGAAGTCTGCCTCTCCATTGCAGGGCTGTAATAATTGTTTCCAACCAAAACTAGATTCTTTCTGATTCATCAGTCAGTTCATCTAACAAAAATCTTTTCCTGTTCTGTCCATGGAAATTCTCTCAAAGAACAATTTCCAGTGCCCACCATATACTGAATGCAGTGAAAAACAATGGCCGACCACATGGAGCCATGAGTCAAGTGCTTTCAAACCCACTTGTTGCTAGGCAGTTTCACATGCTGTTTCATGGAGGCACTTTGAATGGAGAAAGCAAAGTGGGCACCAGCGTAAAAACAGATTTTGTGTTCAGCTGCAGTTTGTGTTTGCTGAATGCTATTTGATACACACAGTCTCAAGTGTCAAGCTTTTTGAAATGTGCTGTTCTCGATGTGTGTGCTGCTTTCAAATGCGAGGATTGTGTGTTTCGATGAGGGCTTGAGTTGTTGCTGTTGTTCTTATCGCTTCGTACCGTGTGCCTCTGCCCTGTGTAATCTGACCCTATGTAGGTACAATCGGCACGTACAGTGAGGCAGACATGGCTGTTGTGACACAGAGAGTGCTATGAAGGAAGTGGCCGGGTAATACAAGAAGGGAAACCATTGAGAACGTGGTTCTTTTTGCATGTTCTTCCTAAAGGAGGGGATTACTTCAGTGTTGGGCCATTATTTGAATAGAAAGACCACAGCTGATGGTATAAGCATTTTAAATTGATGTGTAGCTGATGATGGGTTGTTCATTTTCCAGGAGGCTAAGGTGAAATAGCTACTGTAGTTGAAGGCCTATACAGTTGCAGCCACTTAAAAATTGATGGTGCCTCCTTGCTCTTTCGCAGAAACAGATAAGAAATGTCTCACAGCAGCTTGTCACAGCATTGAGGTGTAACTATGCGATAATCAACTGTACCATCTCTTGTTGTCCTTGATTAGATTAAAGTTGTTCTCCACTAGAACGGGAGCTTTGCTTGTAGTTTGAGTAGAGAAAAAAGAGAGATCGAGTGGGACTTCCTACTGGTATTTACTGGCTGAGTTTCTGAGCGAGACTATCCCCTGAACTCAGAAATTAAAATTTATCTTTGTTTGGAGCTATATTCAGTCACAAAACTTAAGCGGGCCTAATTTTGTAAATGAAAGTTGTACTTGTTGCCAAGAAAGCCAGATTGTTTAGTAGTTGTGGTGTCCAATGCAAATATATACGTTACTCGGGGCTGGGGGATCAAAGATCATCCATGAAATGTGACCTGCACGTGGTCGAGCAGACCTGAACTGAGGCAGAGACAAGACAGAGGGACAGCATCAATTTCAGCAGAACAGGGACGTGAAACATGGCTCTGGAAAAGAACTGGCATGGGACAGATGCTGTAATCAGCACTGTGTTGGATTATAAGTGTTTTCATGTAGGGAACAGTGTATTTTTTTCTGCCTGTTTTTTTCAGATTGTAGTATTTTGTCTCGTCTGTTTTTCGATGAGCTGGCCTTTAATTGCGAAGACTGGACAACGCTGCAAATATTCTGCTCTTCCCTGAATGACAGAATGAGGATTGTTTTTAAATTGGCTGAAACCCACTTTCTGCCCAATCTTATTTGCTGAAAATTGCTGACGTGCCGCACCTTAGAGATGATTGGAATGAGCATGGAGGGTGTTTTTCGGTGACGGTCTGAGCTGCTACCACCTGCTGCTTTACTGAAACCCAGCGTAGTTTTCAAGTGACGGATGCTGAGATTATCCTGGTGAATTTCTGAAACTGTCCTGTGATGGTCCGCAGTGGGATTCCAAGATGCTACATCTGTGTGTCGGCTCCTTCTTAAGAAGATTAGTTTGTTAATACCAGTCACTCTTTCATCATCGATGAATCAAGTAAAGTAAGTTCCTGAGCTGAGACTTTCAGAAAACAATAAACAAACAAGAAAGATTTTTTGATGCCAAGGGTAATCAAGACAATGACAGCGGTGTCATCCAGTCTGGAGGTTCCTGTTAGCCCTTTTTGCTATCGTCGACACTCCTGGGTTTGGTATGTGGAAACACTGATAACACCTTTAGGCTGCAACAATGTAAACTACGTGCATAGGAGGAGAGGCGTGGTATGAAAATTGACCTGTTTAAATTCCTCTGCCTTTCAGAGCTGGACCAATTTATCTGATTTGACAATTTGGCCGATTTTATCGGTTGATAATAGCCTATCGTAGACATGTCTGTATCGGTATATACGATGTGAAATGCACTGATATGGCATCGGCCACAACAGTCCAGTATCAGTCAGGCTCTGCTGTCTTTACTCCCCTGACTTTCTATCTCCCTTTTTCTTCTTCTCATCAGTTACACTTCCACCATGTCAACTCCCTAATGTGCATCTTTACTTAATCACACCGATTTCTCTCCATACTGGTGTTTACAGTGCTTAATGGGGATATAAATAACACATTTAAAGAGTGCTCTGATAGTATGTATATTCTGTAAGCTTGCCTAAGCTCTGCAGTAAGTGGCGTTCTGCTTCTCAGGTTTTCTTAGTGAAATGTGAGATTACAGGGTTTCATCAACAAGAGAAACATTTCCTCTAAGGGGCTTTCAGCGGTGCCCGACCTCATTTCATGCAATTCTGTAAAGGCTCATCCAGTAGAATTAATATGTTATTGGTAATCAACCTAAACCTAGCCTAAAACAGCAGTAGTAGTCACTAACATTTACTTTTGTTAAAAAAAAAAAAATCTACATTTATTATGAATACAACCCAAGCTTAGTTTATGTGCTGATTCAAAAAAAAGAACCTCTTATACATGTTCTGAACAAATGTAGTGTGTTTAGAGCTACCAGTTTAGTTATTTGATGAAAATTCCCTCATTCACTCTCCTTGATCTATGAACCAAAAGTGAGTCATTGTTTTGAACCACTTTTTGGATCGCACTCCTACGGATCTTGTAGCCTGACAGGTGGAGATGGACCAGATAAAAAGGTGCTCCATTTAGAAGCAGAAAGGCAAGAACCAGCGAGAGAGAGCTTTGTTACCTGATTCCCTGTTCTTATGTCAGGATCAAGCCCTTTAACCCTTAACACGAGTCATCGACCATGTTCTTAACCTTAAATATGCTCACACGCAGAAGCACATCACTGTTTGAACTTCTGGAAAAAAAAACATTGTAAGAACATTCAGCAGGCATTGACACTCCCAGACAGCAGACTATAATATAATGTGTCATTGAAATGCAACAGCAACAATTGCACTGGGTTTCCTTTGGCAGTGTATACGTAGTAGCTCTAAATAATTGAGTTGACCATTAAGGATGTGAAGAAAACTCCTTTGTGTGAGTGAATAGTGTTTTTGTTTTGACAGAGCAGGACCAGATGCTACATATGCTGACATCATTTTCACTGAGACATTAGATTATCGAGTCCAGACGTCACAACCCATCATAAACAGATAACAAAACATTTTCATAGTAGGATGGCAAGAAAATGTCACCACTAGTGTTGGACAGTACTTGGTAAATTGTAATCAGTGAGTGAACTTTTAAGGCATCTTTCTGGAAAGATGAGCTCATGTTTGTAGATTGTAATTGGAAAACCATATTTACTAAAAAAATTTAGACTTGCTTTACTTTAAGCTTGAGTTTAAATTTGGTGGTTTACAAATACAGGTCTCAACAACAAATTCTCAGTGAAATAATGTGTGTCAAATAACTTGAGATTCATGGAGATTGAGATTCATTTGGTGCAGTGTTATTGCACAAGTACTAACGTTCTTATAGTCAAGCTGTGTTGTACTGTGGATCTTCTTCCACCTTTTGCTTTTAGGATTTTGCTGGTAGTACATGTTTGGTAGTGGAGTTATGTTCTGCACTGCTTAAAATTCACACATTTTTTTGGAGTATGGCCCCTGGTTATACCAGCATGAGTGCTGCTGACGTCAAATACAGTATGATGTCGGCTCTGAAAAGAGAGCTACTCTACGACTAGGGGATTAGGTTAATCACAGGGGGACTGACGGCAGTGCCCTGTTTTTCAGAGGGGAATTAGATTTATACAGAGAGAGAGGTTTGAGGAGAGAAAGCTCTTTTGTGGCAAGACCAGCAAGACAGACAACCGCTGAGCTTAAATTCTCTCTTTATCTAAAAATCTAATGTGGCAGCTTGTAGATGAGGGCCTAATATTTCTTTTTGGACCGTTTCTGCCTCTTATTTTTCATACCTGGTGCCTTTCTCTTCATCCTAAACTCAATCCCTCGTTTTCCCCAAATAATAATAATAGTTATCCTCTTCTCTTCTCTTCTCTTCTCTTCTCTTCTCTTCTCTTCTCTTCTCTTCTCTTCTCTTCTCTTCTCTTCTCCTCTTCTCTTCTCTTCTCTTCTCTTCTCTTCTCTTCTCTTCTCTTCTCAATCATATCAGGGTCATTTTATCACTGTGCTAAAATCACTGTCACCAGCTCAATGAAAGTGGCATGTAGACGGGAGAGTTTTCCCAAACAGGGTCCTCCCCAGTAGCACTACACTACCAAGTGTCACTCCACATAAAGTCACACTCTCATCTGTGGAGGTCACTCCTTACTAAGTTGAAGGTTATATAAATATATGCTTAAACTGTGGGGTGACCCGCCACTCTTGACCAGGAGCAGGAAGGAAGCAATGTTCACCATCCATGGCTGTGACCGATACACTTTGCTTACTGAACTGTTGTGTGATTGCTGTCTTGCTGTTTCTGCAAAAGCACTATATTTGTGGTTCTCAAGCTTTTTGAGTGTTGAGCCCTTAAAACAATTTCCACTTGTGGTCCACAGATTTTAAGCTCATTAAGTACATGAGTTAAGTGATATTCCTCTCAGATTGTTTCAAAGGTAAAATTATGAGAAAAATTGTGTGACAGAAATGTTTTGTCCTTCTTAACCCTGTAACTATTTTGCAGCCCCCTGAAATTTATCATGGCAACCTCTTTGGGGTTGGGTTTGGGAATAGTTCTGTTTTGAAGAGCAGAATATTGTAAGTCAGCATCAGTCACTCCAACACTCTGTGTTGCACCAACACTTGGTGTATTCAGTCCTTGCTTGTTCTGACTTCTTAAAAGGGTGAAATGGCTGGATTGAAATTTGATTGAAACTTGATTGAAAACTGTAAGATTCTGGATCTTTCCCCCACAATGCCACATATAATGTCTGTTTCTCAGCTGAAGAAGCCCCCAGGCCATTTTTAGGAACAGTATAAATTCATATCAGCTGTTTGTAACTTATTTGATCTGAAAGCCATTGTGCCACTCACCCAAGATCCTCACACTCTTTAAGGGTCAAAGATGAGTTGTTAAGATGGACGTCACATGAGAGTAATCAGTGTCACACTGAAGATAAGGCTAGTTGAATTAATTTTTTCGTCCTCCTTTTGTCCTTAGCTACACTTGACTCCACTGTGCACTCCCAGCCCATATTCCTGTGTTTTTATTGATGTAGCATGTTTAGAGGAGATCATGCGTTACCAATGGACGAGAATCAATTTGTGGAATTTGTGTGAACACACACCCTTAGAGGATAACAGTTCTGATTCTCATATAGGTCTATTTTTACCCACTCCTAAAAGGCAGGTCACGTATTCCATCTCTTTCCTTCCTTTTGTCTGCGACTATTTTGATAAACTTCTCTTTGTCAGTTTGCCCCTCCGAACTCTGATTATCTGCATCTTTACCCCGTTTCTCTCTTTTTAGAGTTTATATTTAAATAGTTTTCAGGGATCATGCCTGTTGTTTGATCCTGATTTAATGCGATTGTTTGTGTGTTTGTATAAGAGAGACAGCTTTCATGTCAAACGTGATGTTGTGCCTGTCAGGTCCTGTCAAATACATCAGAGATTCTATTTGCAATCTTTGATTTCAGCACACAGAGAGACACTTTTTTTTTTTTTTTTGGTTTCCTCTTTTGGTTTTGGTTTACTCTTAAGCCATCAAATGGATGCCTGATCGATGTTTAATAATGGTTCTCTGTTTCTATGTGAGACCCTGGTAAAGCTACATGTCACAAAGTATTAAAAGTGTTACTCTGCGTGTATGTATGTTTTTATTTTTTGTACTATAATTATAACCATGCATTACAATTTTCAACCATAAGATAAATGCTAAATGCAAATTGCATCAGTAGCCATCAATAAATGTAAGTTAAAATGCATCAACCAAACTTTCTGCATTGAAGAGATTGCTGTCGTGAAATTAAGAGTTTGCACACATGTATCGACTTTTCCCAGCATCCTCTTGACTTGTTATTCAAAGTGTACCCTGCTATCATTGTGATTCACAAATATACGTTTAGCACATGGTCTCATCATTTTGTCACAGAACCTTTGTGGCTCCTTTACGGCGACCATTATCTCTGTCATTTTGATCCAACATGAAACAACATTTGAAGGAACTATGCTCATGTCCTGTGTAATACCAGTTCTGAGTGCTCTCCATAGGGCATGGCTCATCTGGTGGCACATCTTGCATGCCACATCCTGTAAGTGTGAGCTTCATGGTCTGTCTACCCTAACTCAAGGCAATATAACACAGTTAAACACTGCCATCTTGTGGCTGCGAATCTGAAAAACTACTTTCCTTTTTCTGTGGAATGAAATGGTGCCCTCTGATGTTCATACTTCAACCTGTTTTACCCATGAAACCTGAGAGCTGTATGGGGTTGTGAGGGCAAGAAGAACCAGTAGGCTAAAATACAGAATAGTCTCTTTTAATGTAATATGAGAACTGTAAGAAGATGTCACAACAAATCTTACCAAGGATCTTATACGGGTGCTCTGCTCAAGGAAGAATAGTCTCACTGGCTGTGGTTTGGTTTCATCAACAGGTAATACAATAACACATACTTTGTAACGCACTATTATTAGAACCAGTGCTGTGTACGGTAGTATTTGTTATGTCACTAAGGTTTTTGTTTATTGAAATGCCACTGTGTCTGGGAATAATGTTTGTTTTATATCTGATTAATTTTAAGGGATGAACAAATGAAGCACAGCAGGACCAAACCTTATAAACACAGTCTTTTTGCCAGTGTACGGTACACTGTTTATCATTCACTATTTATTCAGCTGTTCAAGGCGCTCGTATTAACCTTACCAGGTGCATCAGCACCATTTAGAATAAGTAGAAAAAACATACTTTATTTAAATGTGTACATTGCTGATTTTTATCATTTTAGGGTCTGTTGTGAATGACTTTTACAGTAATGAGCTCAGAGGTCTCTCTAATTTTAGAGTGATTTGACTATGTGATGCCACTAAATAATGTAAGACCACTGAATTAGATTAAATAGAGAGGACTTTCTTAAAAACAAACAAAAATGCATTTTTAGGCTAATTAAATTAAAAAAGAAAACTTAATGGTCTGTTCTGTTGTAACAACAAACACGATCTGTCTACTTTTTTACATTTACAGTAAAAATCAGAGAAAAAGAAGATAAATAGATTCCCTTCTTCCCCTCACATTTCAGTAGCACTTGCTAAAAGTTCCAACTATATTTTTCGCCTTGCACACTTACATTTACAGCCTCGATTACTTCAAAGTCTGTTTTGAGGATCTGCAGCAGTTACCACAGTGTGCCATAGAGGAATGTCATTATAGTGCAAGGAGGAGCTATTTCTGTATCTTCTTCTTCTATGGTTAAGCCTGGGGAGGTCATTAATGAGGCATGCTTTTGCCATTGTTGCTCAGGATACATACAGTCCTGAGGCTACCACATCTTCCGCTTCTCCCATTTCTCATCTTTGTGTGTATTGTGAAGCAGTGGGGCGAGCCACAGTGTGGGAAAGTAGCACTGATTCATTTTTGGTTTCTGTGATCCTACTCGAAGAGTTTGTGTTATGTGACATTTTTCTGAATCATGTCATGTCTGAATCCCAATAAATGACAAGCAAGCTCACTCATCCTGTCTTCATGGTAGTTATAAGTAACTCCTCCCATTGTCATTTAGAAATATTTCCCTGTAGAGTTTCATGACTGCTATTAAAGGAAGTCCTGAGAAATAGGACAGAGTTACTCACACACCCAAATGCCATCTTTCCCAGATTGAATTTCTTCTTTTACAGTAACATCTTAACACTTTGTTCTTTACTAAGTTCAGGGGATCAAAGGAAATATTTTCACTTTCTGGAAGTATAACCCAAAACTGTAATCAAACATAAATCAAAGTTGTCTTTACTCTTAAGCATGAGACATAAAAAGTAATAAATGAGACACATAGATGAGATATCAGATGAATGATTGGAAAAGATACACATAATTACTGCTTAAAATAAAATAAAATAAAATATTGATATATTAAAAAAATTATGCTTCAAAAGTGAAGCTAAATAAAATTATTTCTGTGAACGAATTTATCAGATTTTTATGTTGATAAAGTTTCCTGGGCCTTTGACAGCTTGTTGTGTTGGTGTCAAGGTCAACAATTCTCTCAGTGACCAAAACCAGATGGTATGAAAAAAGAATAAAGTCACAAAATAAAGTTACTGACTAACACGATTTTCTTTTTCTGCTCATGTAGTTATACTTTAGCTACCTGTTTGCTTATTTTGAAGAATGAAAAGAAAAAAGGAAAAAAAAGACTTTACTGATATCATCAGTACTATCTGATGTTTGGTTTGCATATTGAGACACACTGCACTGTACATGTTGACAGTTCTCTGTTGGGATAAAAAATGGACTTATTTGATTATTTACTTATTATATTCTCAGAAATAAAGTTCTTAGGTTTAACAGGTCCCTTAGTGACCAAAAGCAGCTTTTATTTGTTTGGACATAAATGCAGCACTAGGACGGCAAGTTGAATTTAACTGAAACTGCTCACCAAACGTGAAGAACCGTACCCTTTAGACTTAATGACTTTTTGTAATTTTGAAAAATGTACTGTAGTTGTTGCAAGTTTTATCAATTAACATCTTAATTATCTCTCACAGCAACTGACAAGATAATTTGTCACCTTTGCCGTTTAGTTTAGTAGTAAAATCAAAAGCTTCTTATGGTAAAAATCTTGCACAAACCTGGACAATACAATAGCTTTAAATACAAACAGATTTTAATGACTTTTTGCTCAGTTAATTAAATATGCCTAGCTAAAACTAATGCTGTTTAATAGTTGGACTGTATGTGTTGCCATTTATTACATAACTGTCATGACAGTTATTGTGATATGAGGGCTTAGGCATCATATTTACTGTATTGTACAGTGTCATCAGGCACTGTGGCCCCCTGTGCTGGTGCCAGATGGTACCTCTTTCTCACACCGACACACACTGACAGTTAAGGTAGACCAGGTTGCGAGAACAACAGTGAATCCAAACTCACCTTTTTGTTCTCCATGTTGGTTTCTGATCCAGCACGAACTGTAAAAATAAACGTTTTGTATGTGTAAGGACATTTTTAAGTGTTCATTAATGTTTTTGTCAGGAATAACACCTTCTCCCACAATGACAGTTTATATTACAGCTGTGTTTTACTCTTTTGTTGTTGCCTCCACAACTACTTTATGTGTTATTAACCATTTAGTAAATGTTCATATGCTGTTTATAAATGCTTAATCATTGGTGTTCCTGTAAAATGTTACTGTTTTTACTATACGACATCCCAACGACTCTGTGCAGCCTGCATTGGTTTACAAGCCATCATAAATTTCTACAAGCCCGAACCAGAGTGATGTTTACACATTTTCAAACAAAACTATAAAAAGCCCAAAAAACAGGAAACTAATTTATACATTCAAATCTTGTCTACAACAAAATTCAGAAATCTCTGGCCAAAACATCTGTATCAGTGTGAATGTGACTTTCTTTCTTTTTTTTCTTTTTTTTTTGTTTTTTGAGACACATTTTTAAACACATCAGAAAGGCTCAAAATGCTGAGCCTTTTCATGGAAAATGAACTCTCATAAACCATCATAATCTGTACAGCACAGAAGTTACACATATTGTTGGTTTGCGTGTTGAGTGACCATGTGTGTAGCTAGTATGCTTTTATATGTTTTCCACAGATGCTAGCTTAGTTGAAGCTAACAAGGCTGTAAATGATGGTTGGATTATGACTCCAGTCCAGTAACTCCACGCCAGAACTTGAATGTTCCTCCTTACTCTGCTGGGCTGCGCTGAAGGGAACAGAGCTTCAAACACACACATACAACAGTATGCACAGACACACAGACACACATACCCACCATGGGGAGGAAGTATAGCCTGTGACGAGGACAAGAGTCTGCAAAGAGAGCACAGAGAGAGAGAGAGAGAGAGTGGAGCGTGTCAGAGTGTGAACAAGGGCTTGAAGAGTTCCTTGGTGTGACGTGTGGACTGCTGCTTATGTTGTTGCTGTGTGTGATGTGAGATCAAGTGTGTGGATCAAGGTGTTTGGATACCTGTTTGCTGCTTTTACTTGGAGGAGCGAATGTCTCATGGATAATCTGCTGAGTAACTTTTTTAACAGTCATGTAAATGTATGACTGTGAAGCCTGAATGAGTGATGCATTGCTGTTTATAAGAGGTGAGGTGTGTGTGTCTGTGTCTGTGTGTGTGTGTGTGTGTGTGTGTGTGTGTGTGTGTGTGTGTGGCAGTGCTTGTTTTGTAGTAACTGTGAGACACATTTGATGGTTCTCTGTGTGTGTGAGTTGCGTGGTACAGTGCACTCATCACTAATAGTGCTGGCTTGTAAGGTGTGTGTGCGTATGGTGGTGTGTGACATGAGGCACTTTTGTTACTAACTCTCCGGGTGTGCTATAGCTGACGTGTGTTTGTGGTAACACAAGTGATGGTGCGTGCTGGGTAGTGTGTGCATGAGTGCATGTGCTTGTCGGGGCCATGTACCGGCGTTCACCTTGTGCCAGAGGAAGGGTTCATTTTGACTTCAGTGAGGAAGTCATCAGGAAACTCCACGCCACCAACCATGGCCATGCTCACAGGTTAGGACACACAGATAACCACACAGCCGCTCACAAGTTTCAAGCTGTCATTCTGTGTCACACTTCAGATTCCTTTGCTTTGAATTTTGTCCTGTCCTTTGATCTGTTGTCAGTTTTTGGCTGATTTGAGGTTGACATTTTACAGCTTCTCACTTACGTCTTACTGTCCAACGCTTTCTTCCATTTAACGTTTTATTTCAACTCAGTCTTGGCTTGTCTTGTAGTATTTCTCAGAGTCTCTAAACTCCTCCTTCCCTTGTTGAATGTGTATCTAGTCAGTGCGTAGTTTTGCTTCCTATTTCACATACATTAAGCAACCCCCTCATGTGCTTCTCATCATTGTAGTAATCCCTAGCTGGAATGTGGTTACATGCACTGTCACATGTTTCAGTGAGAAAATCCAACTTGTTGTTGGTTTAATAGTTTTTTGGGGGGTGCAACAGTTTTGCAGAGAAATGTTTTGAATAGGTTGCGTGAGAGAGAGAGTCAAGTAGTTTGCCATGCAAATCAGTCTAAAAGTGCAGAGATGAATTTGTATATTATCATGACTGCTTTTATTCACAGTGTGTTTATAGTCTAGACTGTGTGATGCAATGACAGCCAGACAGCCCAAGGGATATGTCTAAAAAAAAAACAAACAAAAAAAAAAAACGTCTCAGCCTTTAGCAACTTTTTGCTCTGATAAATTTGACTCTGTTGCCAAGCAGGATTTCTTGTCTGACCATATTAGTTTTTCTTCTGAACCTCCAATAATATCAGTGTTACTCTTTCAATATAATAATTACAGGGCATAGCTACCAGAGCCAACACGGGAATGCAAGATAAATCTGAGGAGTCGCAAGATGCTTAACAAGCTAGGAAAGAAAAAAAAATCTCAATTTTTCCTAATCTTCGCTTCTTCTCTTGTAAAATACTGGATACAGTTAGAGAAGAGAACATCACTCTTTGGTCCACACATACAGTGTGCAGCCTGTGACGAGGGGTCTTGAGTGGGCATGGTTTGGCTGTAAAGAGTCAGAAAGGTCTGCTCATCCCAAGTACAAAAAGACCACACTTTCCTACGTACACCCATTGAAAGGCCCAGCCCCATATACGGTACAGTGTGAGAATAAATGGGAAACTATGATTTTTTTTTTTTTTTTTCTGGAATTTGGGAGGGCTGAGACTTCAAGAATGTAATGTAATTGCTCTTGTGGTATCCCTGCCTCACAGTGCTCTTATAAAAAAACAAAACAAAATTCATGCTAACATATTTAAAGCAGCATACAACACGTCAGCGGAGGCCAGACATCAAAGGAGGGAATGAGGTGGGGAACAGTGAGAGTTTTGGTAGACTGGATGTGACACGCAGAGATTTAAAGAGATAATATGAAAGAGGCCACAAGAAGGCCTGGTTGGGATGTTAGCAAGCTGAAAATCCAGACAGACATACAGTGGCTTTAAAAGTTCATACAACCTACTCTGTTGACACTGAGTATATTTACTTATAAGATCAAAAAGCAGAGGCAGATACAAATATACAGTACAGTATGGAAAACAGAAACTTTAGGGGTTAACTTAACTACATTATTGACATTGTTTTCTAAAATTTACATTGAATATCATACAGGACAATTACTTGTTTATCTTGAAAGTTATCATTGGATCAAAAATGCATTATGTTATTATTAAAGTTGTGGAATAAGTCATAGATAATGGAATACATCTTTCCTACTTAAATCTTGAATTCATGATTTTTGTGCTATGGCTTATATAATAAAACAAGACTCAACCTCCAGCTGTTTGTTTAGTGCCTGAAGTAAGAAACGAGCACTGTGGTATAACGTGTCTTATCTCACTTCCATATCTGACCATTTATTTTCTATTTTGATCAGTTGTGATAAGACACAAACTACATCCACTGTAAAACACACACTTCCCTTATCACTGCAGTGTTGATTGTGATGGAGGATGTAGTGATAGTGGTTTACAACTGTAAAGGTCCATTGCTGAGCTGAGAATTTGTTTGAAATAAAGCTTTCATTCAGCTCTACAGACTTAGTTGAAAGTGAAAATTAGCAAATAAAGTAGGAAATGAGCACCACTGATGTTGATTGCAGACCTTTTTTGAATGTCTGAGTCAGTGAAGAAATAAACCAGTGTGAAAAACTAGGCTGGGTCTTGTCCCAGGAGGACTGTGGGTATTCTGGCTCAGCTGGAGACACATCAGGCTGTTTGCTTAGACCGTCGCAAGTTCCAGGGGATGAGAGCAGAACAAGGAAAACAATGTGAAGAACACTACAAAATCAAGCATCAGTGTCCTAATAAAGCTGGAATAATGTCTTCAGAATGAGGTGACGCTGCAGCAGCTTAATAAAATGCCCAACATCATACCAAAGTTTACAGAGCAATTTTGCAAATTTTGGTGTCACGTGAACTGTTACAGTAGTTTTCTCATCATGCCCTAATGGTACAATTCAGTTAGTAATCATGGATGTCTGGAGACACTGAGTTCTGGAGACATCATGCATCCACCTCTGGTTGGGTGGGTTCCACCTCTGTAACTGAGGGTTTCCTGTGGAAAGTACTGGAGTATACGAAAGAAAGCAGAAGTACACAGATGGCATACTGTACTGTGCTGCGTGTTTCAGTCATTAGACAGGTAGACAAGACCCACGTGAGCGCTGGGGGGTAATTACTCCATGACCTCAATGCACACTGGTGTGTGCATTGTGAATGTATTGCATGTGCTTTTGCCGGAAACATATTTACACACATGCAGCTGCCCTGTGCCACTTATGGTATGTGGGTGTGCATGAATTAGCCTACATACTGTGTCCCATGCAAGGATTGTTTCTCACGTGTCCTGCTAGAACAGATAATCTCCCAGAGAGATGGGCTTAACCAAATATTTGGACAGTGACCTGGATTCCTATGGCATAATGGCAAAGATCACAGCTCCTTTTTATGTTTTCCTTGCTGCTAGGCCCCTTTTTAGTTTAAGCCTTCGTGACTAGTTACTTCACATAATTGCAGACCAGTATTATTTTCAAGCAAGAATTTCTGTAGTAGGATATATATATAGAGATTTTCGATGTATAGATATGAATGCTTAATGTCAAAACCTCATTTGTGTAACTCTGGAAACACTGGTTGAGACAGAGTGTACAAACAACAACAACAACAAAAAAAATCTGATGTACTCATAGCCTTTTAATGCTACTATCTGTGCAGTAGACAACATAGGGTGAAGAAGAAGAGCAGCGATGCCTGTAATATGATTGTAATTGCATGGGCACTAGACCAAAAACAATGTGGCTTAAATGAAAGATTTTGAGTCACAGCTGTTACCCTAAACTGCCCCAAAATGTCGTCCGCATCTGTTCGAGAATGCAAGAATTTTCAATCCAACACCATGTATAATTAAACTGAACAAAAACTGACCTGAGGGTGCTCTTTAGCTTCATCTTATATTTTGTTACATGTTAAATAGCTGTCGGCATTTGAAACAAGATTTCTTTTTGCTTTGGTGAACCATTTGCCTTTCCTGGACTTAGAATAACAGTGTTCTGTGCATGCTTGCCCATGGGTGGGGTGCTGTGCTGTTTGTGGTTCAGCAGTATTTTATTTGCAGTGCACTTAACCTACAGTATAATAATATGTTGTTATGGAGATGGATACACAGAAAAATGCGGCGAGAAGTTAGCCGCTGCCGCTGTGATGTGTGTTTGATGATGCCTATGGTGATTATGTCAGTTAAGTTAATGACAAGGATGATAGTATTAGTAGTAATATTGATGGCTTATGCAGGACTTTTACAGTATATTATAATATAAGTAAATGTCCTGCATTCAAACACATGCTTCAGTAAATGTGCAGATGTAGCTTCAAAATATTCTTAATGTATCAAAAGTAAATCTACTGGATCTACAAGAAAAGCCCCTGTGACTGATATTTACATTACATAATTAGATTGTAGCATCTAATGTTGATTTGTCAATGCGTAGGCAGCATTTTACACTTGTGGCTTGTAAAGGTGGAGCTAGATTAAACTACTATATGTTTAGTCTCGTGGTTCCCCCAGTCCCTGAGAAACCAGGGCCTGGGATGTGACTGCGAGTAGCCTGACTGTACAGACCAGGGACTGTAGTGGAAAAGAGATGCAACACTGCAGTTTACCAACCCATGATTTTTAAAGCAGTCGCTAAGTCTTTACTATCCTCTACTGAATTAAAAGAAGATTTCACTTCTTCTGTTTCAGTTCAAATGAATACCCATCAGTCTCTCACACTCTGCTCTATGCAATCTCTCACTTCACCCACGCACTTCCACACACATACAAATACATGCACACACATTTGCGAGCCGCCCATAGCCCCTGTTCCTTCATCATAACTATCGTCATCACACCTTTGGCCAGTTCTGCTTTGTGTTTGCTCATGTGACATGAGAGCTGTGTATTTAGACTGTAAATAATTTTGAATGAGAGCATCTGCTAGATGGCTTGAGGGCATAATTCTGGATGTTCATGAGGTTTTCATTAGTGGGTTTTGCAGGGCGGGAGAAGAGATGATACAGGGTTCAGTAAAATTGATGCAATTTAACAGTAAATCTTAATTTTGGGGCAGTGGGAAGCAACAAAGTTTTACTCAAAAATGTTTTTTGCTTATTATTGCTTCACTTGGATGTTTGAGCCTCGCTGTGCAGAATGATGTGTGTGCAGAGTCTGACATTAGAAGGCTGTTTTCATATTTATATGCTGAAGGATTTTCTGTGTTCTTCTGAAGTCTCAGGTTAAACTAAAAAAGCATGATTTTGTGTCGTCACAACTAGTTCGGAAGCCAATCATGATCCTATGTATAACTTCCTTTAGAGTGATGTGGAAACTAGAACTCTAGAATTAGAAAGCATCTTGTGTTTAGATTAGAATATTTGAATTATATAAACATGTTGCAATTGATCTTTAAGGGGTTATGGTGTAGCTTTAGCTTCCCCCTTATAAATGTAACTGAACATCAGAGCTACAGAAATACCACATGGAAACCACAATGACTGTGATTGGTCAGCTTGGACTTCCTGTGACTTCTCCTACAAGTTTCTGATGCTGCTAGAGATTGATGATATTCAAGACTGCATTAAGGATGTTGAAGAGGGACCCAGCAATCTGTAGGTCTTTCAGTGACAAATATCTAGAAAAGAATTATTCACTGCAAACTGTGAATGAATGGAAGTAAACAGTGATTGCACAGCCGTAGTTACCTGGATATAACTCTAATTCATGCATAGTCCACTGTCACTCTGTATTACAAAGAGAATGAAAGCATGCAAATGCAGTAAATCAAATATAGTAGTTAGAGCAGGACAGGCCTGATCATGTGTGATATATCATTTATCATTTTGGTGACAGATATGTTCAGCCCAGATTTTGGGATAGAACTTTAGTGTTTCATAGTGATGACATTATTGACTTTCTATATTTTCTTCTTCCTACAAGTTCACATATATTCAGAAATGTCTGTTTCGGTGCTTCAGTGTGTTTAGACTAGCTCTGGTAATTAAACTATTTTTAGATATTTCTGCTGCAGACTCATGTAGGGAAATCTTACTGCAATCTTTGGAACATAAAATTCATCTTCTATTTTTGTCCGGTCTGATGGGATCACTCAATCAGTTCATCAATCCTTCTGGGGTATTTCAGAGCTCTGGCTCATTTCACTGAGCTGACTGGTTTGACAGAAGCCTCTTTTTAGGATCCACTGTCCGACCCAGACAGCTCTTGTTTTTCCTTCAGTCTCAAACATTTGCAAGAGTTGTTGGAAAACGTTAAACTCTGAGCAACTTTGTCAAGAGGCTGCACTTACATAGTAGTGAAAAAGATGGTTTTTATCCTTGAATGTTCAAACCCCAACACTGTTAACATTAGCAGAATTGCTCATTTAATAACATAACAAAATCCAATTCAAGTGTGTTGTTGAAGAAATAATGTTTAAACCTTGGCAACACACTAGGACAAACAGGAATTGTTACCATGGCACCTCTGTTTGCACAACCTGACAACCTGGTTTCCCTTCACCATAACACACAGGAAGGAAGAGATTAATTCAAAGTATAAGAATGCTTTTTCTCCCTGTCTGTGACACTCTATGACCTTCTTCTTTAGAAAGCTTTTTTTGTATTCTAGCTTACTCAGGAAAGAAGAGACTAGTGTTTAAAATATACTATAACTCAGCAGTTACTGTAAAAGAAATAAATCCCAGAAATCACATATACTGGATGGGTGGTTCACAATGCATCAACAAAGTTTTCTTCAGACATCTAGATCACACATGGCCATTATTTAAACAGCATTTAAGTGACTTCACTTCAGTTGCCTTAAAGGCTGCATGTGTAGTTTTAAGACATAGACTAGACATAGACTAGACATTTAGATTTCTAGGTTAAAACTGCATGTTCACGAAAGTCCTCAAATCTTAATGAAGTGCTTATTTTAACCCAAACAACTGGCATCTAACATCTTTTTCTAAACCTAGCCAAATTGTTTTTGTGACTAAACCTGATAAAACTTTTCTCTGTCCCATAAGTTCAACTGCATGTTTATACAATAACCATGAAAACAAAGGTCCAGTACACCTGTCCCTGTAGTGGTGCTATTTCATGAGACGCTCCTATAGGTTTCCTCAGAGGGCAGGGACAAGCAATCAGTTTTCTGACTTGAATGTATTTTTTGAATGTATCATTTTATCATAAAAGTCACAATCCCCTAATATTTCTCAGTTTTCCTCTGCCCTGCCTTTAAGGAAACTATAGCATCACAACCTAACTACCCTCAAGGGAGCTGTCATGCTATAGAGTAATTTTACTTTAGAACTCCGAGTAGTTCTATCTGAGTAAATGCTAAATGTAAATGCTAAATACTTATATACCAGTGTAATAGTTACACAGCTGAACTTGTCTCAACACGATTACAAAATAGAGCTGTAGACCTTTGAGTCAGTCTCAAAAAGATTGAACTTGCATCTTGTTAAATATTAGATAAATAAAAATAAGTAAGGTGTCGTCAGGCAGGCTTTGCATAGAAGCTTAAATATTTCATTTATAGCGTCATGCTTTGTAAGAACTTGCTCTCAGCTGTGTAAAAAAAAAAAAACATGAACAGCAGACTTGGACTGGACCTCAAGGACCTGACACTTGACTAGCACTTAACTGATTGAGTTGAGACCTGAACTGGACCAGACTTGCAAACAGTTGCAAAAATTAGTTTAGTTTCATACCGTCTTATAATACAGACATAAAATCTTATATTTCTTGTAAGGCTATGCTCCATTCGGCAGAATCCATCTCTTTTCCATCTCTTTCTTCATCAGATTCTTCATCTCGCCCTGTATAAACTTGTTCTCCCTGTACATCCACAGTCACATAACTCAACAGACAGGAAACTGAGTCGTCCCACTGTACCAGTAAATGAGAGTCAGTCTTGCTGTCTTACTATCCAGTGGCTACTGTCAGCCTGAAACAACACCATTGTCTTAGAGCTCGGAAGTGGAGTCATTTCCTAGAAAAAAAACAAAAAACATTATTAATAGATATTAATATTTAAAAACATTAAATATTTGTCCCAAACCTTTTCATCCATCTTCACTATCTTCTGTTTATGTTACTGGTTGTTTTCAATGTAGACTCTGCCTTTTCTTTCTCTTGGCTCTTGCATGTAACAGCTTATCCTAATTTCCACTGAATTTCTAATGAAGACTCACCTTAAAATAACGCTTAATGCATCACACAATATCAAATTTAAATACAACTATAATTCATCTTTATGTACCCATTTTAGCCTACGAGTTATCTTTAAGTACAGGGTATTTGTTTTTGAAAGCATTTTCCTAAGGGCTGTGAGTTAAGTTGTTTATAGTCTTCAAAGCAGTTAATTTTTTTTTTTCTCATTTTGTTTCTGACCTGCTCACTGATCCAGTCAGGCCTCTCAGCTCCTCAGGTGGTGGTTTTTCTTTTTGTCTGTACCTGGAATATGATCCAGATCTGGTGTGGCCTTTTTGATAGTTTGGTCCTGTCATCCGAAACAAAGATCCTGATCAATTGAAATCAAATTAATGGTTAATAAATTATTTACTAATGCTTTATAGATTATATTTATAAACCGTGGACTGCTTGACCACTTACCTTCTGGAAAAGCTCCTCAGGTGGTGGTTTTTCCAGATCTGGTGTGGCCTTTTTGATAGTTTGGTCCTGTCCTCCGAAACAAAGATCCTGATCAATAAATGATTTACTAATGCTTGACCACTTACCTTCTGGAAAAGAACTACAGTGTGTCTGATCCAAAGTCCATTTAGTAACATTAAGCTTAGACTGAACAGACTTAAACTGCATACTTCATGAAATTTTGTAAAATAAAATAAAATAAAATAAAATAAAGTAAATAAGGTTATTAATGACTTTCCTAACTGCATATCTGATTGTTTATTAGAATATGAGAGACTAATCTTGCTCTTGGATTTCAAAAGTGCATAATTATAAAACAGAAAAGACAAATGCCAACCGCAGGAGTTCTTCACAGCCTGGGAATTTAAAGGGTGTTTTCACTAAATGGTTCTCTGAAGGATTTGTTTACTGAACATTTTACAAATACTTTAAAGATCAGTTTATAACTGATCTTTAAAGTATTTGTAAAATGATTTATTTAGCATTAATAAAGCCATTTATCACACCTTGTAAACCCTTTATAAAGGGTGCAATAGAAAGTGGCACCTAACTAAAAAATGCTGGTGACACTTTATTTTACAGGGCTTTAATTTCCTGTATATTTCAGTTCTAGTCAATTAGCCCAAATTTAGGCTGCTTTACTTGTTCTTGTTCATACTGTAGTATTATTGATATGCATAAGCATAACGGGCTGTCATGGCTGGTGGTTGAAGACAACTGGTTTTCATGAAGAAAGTTATATTTTTAGGTCTACTTCTATATTTTTAATTTGAGAAATGTTTTACTAGGACATTTTTTAAGGCGTTTTTGTGGCAAGATTAGCAACTTCTATGGCAGAAGCTAATGGGGAGCCAATAAAATAAGACAAAAAATACTTAGACGGTGAGAGAACTTCTCTGTGCTTGTCATCCTTTTTGTTTATCCATCACTCAGTCTGTCTGCTCATCAGTCAAACGGGTGCAGCTGGATCATGGGAAAGGAATGTCGTGTCACCCTAGCAAATGATTTTGGGGTCAGAGCGAGCACTTCCTGATTGCCTTAGTGAAACATAACACCAAAAACAGGAATGACCAACCCTTTATCATAGTGATCACTGTTAGCTGGAAAATGTGTCTGTGATCAAGGATTTCCCAGGAACTAGTGTTTCCTGTGGTTCTTTGGTAATGGATCGTGTTCTACCATCTTTAAAAAAAAAAAAAAAAAAAAAAAAAAACTTTATATAAACACAAATGTGCGTCATACAACCTGGTGATGCCTTGATCCTTTTCAACCCCCATTCACACATTGTCAAATTCCTTAAAGTCAAGCTAGTTTGACTTACTTAACAAGCTCACAATTGCAAAATTGCAATAAGGCATTTGGCCCATAGTTGTTTTGCTCTCTGAGTCGTTTGGATAAACAGTCGTTGTTCTCATCCTGTCTCTGAAGAGAAGGTCCTGCTTCTGGATGGCAGAGCAAGGACTGGAAGCTTGCTTTTTTACATTTGTATATGTTTACTTATAAAGATATATGCTGGACCAAAGAGAAAGCCTGAGAGAATGGTATGAGTAAGAATTTCCCAGACAAATGCACTAATCTGCTAATCCACCAGGACACCCCGTTTCATACAGGGAGGGATCTTTGTTCCCAAAGTCTGTCTTTGTGTCGTTAGGCGAAGTTTAAATTCTTGCATATCCCTTCTTTGTCCTGTTAAGCAGACCAGAGTTAAAAGGCATAAGATAGATGTGCTTATTCTTTTGCCTTTCAGTAATTACTGGAGACAGCAGTGATAAAGATAACCCTTAGATTTTTCTTTTGTTCAGTTTATAACCATAGTCAAACGCCTTTAACAAATTATCTAAGATCAAAGGGCCTACTGTAGTTTGTCAGAGCTTTCAACCACATCTCAGAGTGTTCATTCAGCAAATGGAGCTGAAGAGAGAGTTGAAATCTTAAGTTTAGAAAAGCCAGTAAGTGGACTTTGAAGCTTAGAAGAATGAATTACTAAGATCAGATAGTTAAACCTATTCAGTAATTTCATTTAGTCTGTGCTTTGTGGGGACCACACATTGGCATCAGTCGCCCAGAGTCACAAGAGTTTCATAAGACTGTCTCTGTTAAAATGTTTTTTTGTACAGTAAAATCATTAAATGGTGGTGTTTGAGGTTCAGCTCAGTTCACAACATCTCACCATAGGAATTTTTCCCCATGTCACCCCTTCACTGCAGCCTAAACTGGACTGGCAAAACAAATCATTTGGAGATGTTACCTTTGACTCTCAGAAACCTTGATAGACAATTTTCACTGACATTTTCTCGACCAAATGGTTAGCCAGTTGAAAAAACAATTAAGAGATTGATCAATTATGAAAATGATCATTGGTCTCAGCCCTCCTAACTGCGAATCTGTGAAGTCATCCAAACGTCAACCGTCATATTTCTAAAAGGGCAGAAAGTCCTCATCTTTAGTTATAGTGAAATTAACATAACTTTAGGCTAAATGACTTAACTGATCACAAACATACATTAAGAAAGGGATAAGGGATCAAACTTTGCCTCTCAAATTTACAGGCACTGCACAGGTATAAGCATAATATGTACTCTGGGTTCTGCAGTTACAAAAAAACAAAACGAAACAATGGACTTGACGTAGATAATGCCTCAGCCTCTGCCTCAGCTATTCTCATTCTGTCATTCTCGTATTTGGACATTTCATTGTGTTATTGCTTACGTAACACCCATCAGCCTTCTCGGTTGAGGGGGGTTGGGGGCCTGTGACGTAGCTGTTTTTTTCTCCCTTTGTTCAGCTTCTCGTAACAGCATAAAGCTCCATCATAACACCCGCTCTTACCTTCTTACATGACACATATGACTGTAAAGACTCTCAAGAGGATGTGACTCAGCTCATGGTCAGCATGCAGCTGTGTTGATTTAACAGCAGTTGCACACATGACAGTTCAGCCAGCTAAAAACATAGCATGTCCTTATGACTTTGAAGTTTGAACCTAGCTTCTAAATGTAGTACTATATTATAGAATTTGGTGTATAACATGTATAATATATATTATATATGTATAATATAGAATAAGGTGTATCTTATCTTATTGAAACAAATCGAAATTCTTTCGTAACAGTTATGGGGGAAAAAAAATAAGACTACAGTTCTTTGCTGTCTTTATTGAAAGCCTTTTTGGATAGATTGGTCTTGGAGGCATTTCCTGGCCCTGTGTCCTATGTATCATCTTAATCTACAAAGTTAATGCCAAGATTTCTTTCCATCTTTTCTTGAAGGGAAGAAGAGAGAGGGTGGGCAGTTGTGAGATGTGTGTGTTGTGGTTGACTAGACCTGCCTGCACTGGCATCTCTACACGTGATCAGAACATAAAACACATAGAATTGACCTGAGGTATGAAGTAGTCAAGCATTCAATGCATGGTGCATTGTGCAGGCATGCATGTATAAAGCATACACACACTTTTCATTTACCTTTTGATCTTTTCTGTTCATTTTTTTAAATTATTGTTTCAGTGCAATCACTGTGGCATGTTTAGAAACAGAAACTTGAACAGGAAATTATGCAGAGAAAATGCTTTGCACTAATTTTAGTCCCGTGTCATAATTCACAGAAAAAAGGAGAAAGCTGTCTTCACTTCATCAGACAGCTGCTGTCCCCAGCCTTTTCTCTGCTCTTCATGCCATTGCGTGCCTATATGTGCACTCATATTTATATGTGTATGATTACTGCCCCTTTCATGAAGTCTTTTTATACTGTTTTCTATGGATTCCAGATCATAATTCCACATAATAACCAAATGTAAACCTGCTGTATCTGACAATATAGGCCGTGCAGTGCATACTTTAACAAGTAACTTCTACAATGTCTGATCTGAAGTCATGTTTTAGCTGTAACATCATTTTACAGTGCTGGGCCAGTGGGGTCTGCAGTGAGGCTTTAACTCCTGGATCACACATTATATCAATTTTAGCTTCTATAATGGTTTTAACTCTCTGATCAAAATGTAACTTTTGATATACAAGGTATTACTTGGTCTGGAGCCCTGTACCTAAAAGAGTTCTTTTGCACTCTGACCACTGGGAGGAGCCTCACATCTTCAGAGAAGTGTTTGTGATTTTGCTGTTGTTGCTCCTTGACTTTTTAGCCACTTAGCTTCTGAAAACAACCATGTGCAGTAAAATACTACACACAATACAATGCTCTTTATCATAGTCATAATGTAAGAATAGATTTGCAAGCTGCAGCCAGCTCATGAGAGCTTCTGCATATCCACATTGTCCACGTTGGAGGTCTGTCCTTTGAAAAATCTTCTTGCACAGATGAACTGATATATTTCCCATTCCAGATTTCACTATTATAAACAGCGGAGGAGCAGAGTAGGAACAGTGTTACACAAATAAAAAACAATGTAGCTGAACACACAGCTCCACAGAATTTCAGAGTTTCAGAGTCTTCATTTAATATTGTGTGTTTGTATCTTGTTTAAGTTTATCGTGTAACCAGGACTCCTTCCACTGGTGCCTGTTTAATATACAGAAGCAGCAGTGATGGCAGAACAAAGTATTGAAAGAGACCGACTTGCAGAAACTCAAACTTCAGCGGAAAATGCACCAAAAAAAAAAAAAAGTCGGACGCAGTGTTTGTTTGGAAAGTGGTGTCTGGGACGATTTACCACAGCCAGAAAAAAAGAAAACCATCCTTATGATGATGATGCTGTCGTCTCCCTTGCTCCTCCTTCTCAGTGATGTCTTAATGAGATCCTCCTCCTTCTCATTCCTCCACTGTCTGCTTCTCATGAATGTAGGAGCTTCAGTCATAAACACGGTGCACTCTAGCGTGTCGCTCTACCCTTTCTTGCCCGGTAATGTCAACTCAATTTACGTATGTGTATGTCTGTGCGTGCATTTACTGTGCACAGTTATGAGTAAGAGTGTGTGACTGCTGCCTGTCTCTCAAGAGGATGTTGATAGTACACGTTTTTTTTTCTTCCCTTTTTCCTCATGCTCGGTCATTAAAGCCTAATCAAGACTTTGTTCTCTTGATAAAGAAAACAAAGTGTGCTCTGAACAAGAAAGAGTCAATAAGATTTGATGGTTTTATGTTTTTAAAGGTCAGAGCAGCAGTGTTTAATGGCAAAAGGCTTTTGCTGAAATTTCAGGAAAACCAAAGGCTTTACAGTAGACTAATCTCAAATTTTAGACTATTATTATTATTTTGACTCTAATGCTACCAGAACACCTGACCTTGGTTGCTTTGAATATGAAAACCAGCTGCAATATTTTCCTATCTGGAAATAATCTTATTTCTTCCAGGTTTACTGCTCTATGCTTCACACGACTGAAATGAAACTGTAACGACAGAAAAAAAATGTGTTGTATGTTTTTCTGTTTTCAGCTTTGATGTGGAGAATGGCCCGTCTGCCAGCTGCAGCCCCCTGGACCCCCAGGCCTCCCCCGGCTCTGGTCTGGTCCTCCACACTAACTTCCCTGGTCATAACCAGCGCCGAGAGTCCTTCCTCTACCGCTCGGACAGCGACTATGATCTGTCACCCAAGTCCATGTCACGAAACTCCTCTATCGCCTCTGAACTGTAAGTAGATGGAAATAAGCACAGCAAGCACACATAACACAAGTATGTGCCTGCCAATGTTGAGCAAACATAATCTGGCAGAAGGGGCTGCATATCTACATCTCTAGGCAGATGCACATTCCAATCTTAATGTATACAGATGCAGACTTGCACATATCAAGTATCAAGTAG
Organism: Toxotes lorentzi; assembly: GCA_037833715.1. Taxonomy (NCBI): domain Eukaryota; kingdom Metazoa; phylum Chordata; class Actinopteri; family Toxotidae; genus Toxotes; species Toxotes lorentzi. The sequence goes on from JBBMJY010000022.1 coordinate 16,288,608, forward strand.
TTCATTGCAACACCTCAGTCAAGATGAACTTAAGTTTCATACTGTATTCATAGTGTAAAATGTCATTATTGATTGTTGACACTTCAGCCTCCTTTCAGACGCATTTATTTGTTCACTCTCTCACTCATATTTAGACTATCAACTCTCTAGTGGCTGTTACAGTAGAAGTCATGCCAGTCACAATGAACTAGAAACAGTTACTCTCTCTATGCTGACTACTCTATGACACCATGTGTGTGTCATGAGGAATTATAGGAATTATATATAAACAGAATAAATTCTGCTCACAGTAGATGAAGATGCTTCCATATCCTGGATATTATTTAACAGTTTATTTTAAGGATTACAGAGCTGGGAATATTAAAAATCATATCCCCAGAGCAACAGGGTGGTACATGTGTTCAACAGATGTTAAGGTTTTGATGTTGTACTGTCCCTGTATACTGCTCAGCTGTGGTTTAAGTATAAAACAGCACTATGCAGAGATTTGCATTTGCCTTTTTTCTTTTTGACTATAT
>JBBMJY010000022.1:16289225-16300892 GCA_037833715.1 Toxotes lorentzi
TGCATTTGCTTTTTTTCTTTGTGACTATATATATATATATATATATATATATATATATATATATATATATATATAATGATATTTGGACTTTAGACAAAGCAAAATTATCAAAAATGATTTCAGTGTAGTTAAGCCTCTTCCATTGTTACATTATATCAGGTAAAAACTTGAACAGCTTATTTTGCATGTTTCTAGTTACAATTTTCATGTATTCCTGAGTTTCAAACAACACAACTGTGTAATTTAATGGCATGTTATGATCATGATGATGTGATACAATTGCAAGACAACCTTTCCTTGGGGCACAATAAAATTAAAGTAGAAGTAGAAAGGTCGCTGAATTACTGAATTAGAGCCTGCCTTAATTAAGATTAAATTAAATTCATTACATTCAAGTTCAATAATCCAAAGGTTGTACTTTTGTCAGAATTAAGAGCTCTTTGAATAACAGTCACAATAAAACAGCAGTTCCCCTGCTGTTTTATTTACCACAGAAGTACATCACACAATGTAGAGCGACCTGCTATGAGGGCTCTGTTCCTGCACTACTGTTCTGCCCCCCAGTGGAAGATCTGGTGGTAGATAGTCTATAATGGGGGTGGGTAAAGGAGCCCCTCTGTGCATTACATGACAATGATTTGAAACCCACAGAAGAGTAATTCAGTATTTTGGCCCGTCGCTCGTAGTAATAGGTTACTCTTAGATCTAAGGGCCTTTGCCTTATAAGGTCGACCATCCTCCCATGCTCCCCTCCCTCTTTGGAGTCCATTGCTTTCACTTTAATTATAGTAATGAGGCTGGCTGGGTCATAGACTTCATTGCTTATTGTTGTTACTTAACATTTTTCCCTTTTACCATGACCACAGTGACAGAAAGCACTTAGCATATAAGATTTATGCAACAGCCAAACCTGATACTTTATGATACTGTTGCACTGTATTTGAGGATGCTTCTTACCACATCTCTCTGTTTTGTGTGTTCTCAGGCATGGTGATGACCTGATTGTAACGCCTTTTGCTCAGGTAAGTACCTTACTGTCCGTAATCTAAAATGAGACCGATATGACCCCTAATTCTTACGAAGAAGTGTGGCTTATTAGAGTAACAATCAACAATACAGATTAAGCAAATGTAAACAAATCACACAAATGAGCACAAATGAGTATGCACTTTTTAAATGTATAATTTTATAATGATTACAGTTTTATTCTCTGTGCTACAACCAAGCAGAAACAAAAGAAAAATATGGTACAAAAGGTCCTAATAGTTATCTTTTCCTCTGCTTACCTAGGTTCTGGCAAGCCTTCGAAGTGTAAGGAATAACTTTACAGTGCTGACCAATGTCCAGTGTGCCTCCAGCAAGTAAGTGCTACTGAATATAAGATTATATAAGACCAGCAATCAAAATTGTTTTTGATTGCCCCAAATGTGAGCTCACATTTGATGTAGCCTAAATTTACTGACCCTGACAACGTTAGGAAAATACTTCTGGCAGACTGTAAAGTTCAGAGGAGTCAGTGACAATGAAATATGAGCTTTAAGTTATCAGTCAGGTTGAAGTTCACTCAGACACTCATGGGATTCATCTTTTGGGATTTCCTTGTGGCAGAGTGCAAACCTCTGATAAATGACTCTTAAACATTATATAGTAAATCTTGTTGAAGTGGAAATACATCCAACTACTCATCTTCTCCGAAATAATTTAGCCTCTTCATAGATTTTGAAATCCCAGAAAAAAAAGTCACAGACAGCGCCGGCGTAGTCAGGCTGCAGTTTCATCATTGTAACACAAGATGGAGGTATTTAGCTTTAAACAGAGGCTGATCTGTGACCACAGCTGTTTCAACCACACACAGCTGAGCAGATAAAGTAGTCCAGCAAACACAGCAGCAACACAACATATACCCTTGTACAAATGCACATAAATACGCACACACACACACACACACCCAAAATATGCAGATTTCCTTCAGTGGAATTTTAAACATTTTACAGAGGGGGTTTAATAACGAACTGAATGTAACTTCATATTTTAGAGTTGTCATTCCTCTTCTGTCTTCTGTCTTCTGTCTCTCTTAATAAATTAAAGAATAGTTTGTCTCTATGTGTCATTCAATTAAAATTCTCTATAATGAATTGTTCTGTTGTGGTGAAGCACACACACCCACGACTACTCACACAGATGGAATGCCTCATTGGTATGCATTTAAAGTATTTGTTGTCCCCACTGCTTTAATTCTGCGCTACTTAAGTGGCCACTGCATCATATTTGTGTCTTTTCATGTGATGAAACAAGGATTTGAAAAGCTTGTAATGATACAAACCCGGTGTCTCACTCTAAACCTTATACATAGTACATGGTTGCTCTTTATGTACTGTATGAGGACAGAAAACTGCACCCAAATTTGACCTTAGTAGTGCAGTGATTGGAGCATTAAGTAAAACAAATGTGTGTGATTAAAGGCGTATTGTATTCTGTAGTCAGCATATTATGTATGTTAATAGGCACCGTACAAATGACAGTAATTGAGTATTTCAGTCAAGACACTCATGTTGAGGCCTTTTATCGTCATTTATTGCAAAAATACTACACATTTTACTTTGCCAGTGTGACTTTGCTCGTGTGACGCTTGGAGCAGAGACTGGCCCTGAGCTCACAAACCCCCATCAGATCATTTAATGACTACGTTTAAAGGAACATGCACATAACCACAAATTCCAGTACAGGAGGAGGCCTGGGAGATGGATGGAGTTAAACTGCTGAATGTAGCGAGGATGCAGACCTCAGTGTTGGTGTATGCAGATAAAATGAGTTTAGAAGGACTGCCTAGTTTTACAATAGGACATGGACGTACATGACTGGAGGGTAAATGTAAAAAAAAAAAAAAAGGGTAAAACTACAACAAGACTCCATAATAATAAATACACCACTGAAAAAATGAATGGAAGGCATGTGATGACCAAAAAAAACTGTTTCAGCTTTAGTCTAAACTGATTCATGATCCATTTTAAAGAACAGTGTGATGTTTGGAGGAAATACACTTATTTGCTCTTCTGCAGAGCATTAGAAGAGGAGGTCAGAGTGCTATCAATCTTTTCATCTTACTCTCTCTGTTAGGGAGCAAACAAGTATAATTCCCAAAATTTTTAACTATTCCCCCAGATTTCGGACCCTTTAAGCTATTACCTGTGTCACCATGTGAGAAATGTCTTTGTAATTTGGGTGAACTAACTCTTTAAAGATGAAAATTGTATACAGTATTTTGTAGTGTATTCTTCATTTTGTAACATTCTCCTTTTTTCTTTCTTTCTTTCCTTATTTCAGAAGATCTCCTGCAGCAACAACTCAACCTCCAATCACCAGAGTTTGTCTCCCAGGTAAGAGACTCAGAGGAATGTCCTGCTACGTGTCTGACTTTCGTAAAGCTGCGTGAAGAACACATTTTTTAAACCCTATCTGGTTTATATCTGGCTGAAACATTCTTCTGCCTCCATTTTTCCTTGTTCTTGTTACTCTCTTCTCGCTGCTTCCCTCCCTCCCTGCCTCCAACCGCCATCTCGGCTTTTTCTCATGAACTCGCCTACATGACTTTCACTTTTTTCGCCATCTGTCTCCAGCTCTACCGTTGCAGTCCAGACTATTTTGTCATCAAGCTCATTAACCTTGTTCAAACACAATTGAACTGGTAGTTCAGACAAACATCTCAGGCACACACACACACACACACAGAGTACAGTCTATTAAAGCAGCTCACTCAAAGATAACAGCAAACCACCCTTTTCTTCTCTCATCACATTTGATTTTAAGCGGCTTGGTGCGTGTTTGTGTGCATGTACACGTCTAGACCATTAATAAGCAGTGTGTGAGGATGTGTGTACAACCACGGGTGATTTTACGAGCGCAATACAGTACATGTGAGTGTGTGTCTGCTCCACTGGCTCAGCTGAGATAAATGTTGTTTTACATTCACTTTATATGCATTTGAATGTATCTTTACGAATGCATTTTTTGCACATCCTGCATGTGTGTGTTGGGTTGTTAATGTAACATTAAACTGAACTAGAGTGAGAAAGAATGAGGGGGTTCAGATTGAAAGGTAGCTGTTAAAAGCTTGTAGCTTTGGTCACCTTGAATAATACTGGTTACTGTATGAAGTCAAGTGGGTACAACTTTTCATGGTGTAAAAAAAGTAATGAAATTTCTCAAGCCACTACTGCTTCTCTGCTGCCAAAGTCTCTGGGTGTCTGAGTTTTTCTTTTTCCAAAATATGTGTAAACGCGGTACTTCTGTTTGTCTTACATTACTGTGCATGATCAAAGAACAAGCAGAAGAGAAAGAGAACTTGTTTTTACTGCAGAACTATGCTAATGTTTTGATTAAGATTTGAAAAAAATTAAAAAACTAGCTACACACTGTGTAGTATCTTTGGGCAGAATTTTGCATATGTGTCCACCAAACGTGTATTTCTTGCTTTGTGCTAAAAACAATGTTTTATTACAGAGTAAATCTAAGCAGCACGAATGAATTCTGTGTCAGAATGTTCACCTCACATTTGTAGGCAGGTGTTCCCACTTTCTGTTTGAATCACACTGAAAACAGCGCTATGTGTTGTTGTGTAAAGACAGACAGAGATGAGCAACAGTGAAACTGAGAACAGTGAGTGTAGTTAACCATCCAATAACCAACACATTTTACATGAAACCAACTTCATGTAAGATATGACATCAAAGAAACTAGTGAAAATGAAGCTTTAGTCAGTTCAGCACAAATAACACTGTGTGTTTTTGTCTCAGAAGTCACAGCACGTGGTCATTTTCAACCAAAATACTGCTCCTATCTCTTGCTGTATTTTTTTAAAAAAGAATTACACCCAGTTTTACTCCCCTTTCTCTTCATATGTATCACAAAAACTCTGTTGGTAAAGTCTTATCATGTGCATGTCTTGTGATGTTTTCACCTGCAGCCTTAAACAGTATATTGTTGACCAAAATCTTGGAAGTTGGATTTTTGTTGATTTTTGTTGTTGGTTTGTTTATGTTATTACTCAAATGTACAAGTGTTTTTGAAAAGGATGCAGCAAGTTACCTGATAGTCTAAATTTATACTCCTGTGTGTGCGCGCGTGAGCATAAGCATCAGTTAACCCTGATGTGTATGTAATCGAGTGTGTCAGTGTGTGTGATGTATTTAAACTTTACTTTGTGCAGTTTTGCAGTTTTGGACTGACAAGGTAAATGGTTTGAATGAGTGTTTATTATGGCGTATATTCATCATTGTGAGTAATTTGAGTGTGTGTGTATGAGTGTGTGTGCTGTGGGGAGGTGTTCCTGTGGCTCTGATTGACGTCAGCATGCCTGTATGTGGCTTCTGTTGACTTCCTGTCAAAGCAGATGGACTGAGTTTTCACTTCCTTCTTGAGAACCGCAGCTCGTCAGGTGCTCTGAGATTGTGTGTTTATGTGTGCGAGTGTGTGTATGTGTGTTATAGAGTTTGGGAAAGAAGTATGTGTGTGTATCTCGTAAACCAGCTCCACAACGTGCTTTGTGACCTTTCAGTGTAAGGGCAAACAAGGTTGTCACTAAATTATAGGTTCCGATCAACTCTATTTTTGTTTCCAGCTGGTTTAAGTTTAAATACTACTGACTGCGAATACTGACTCTGGGTAAACATTTCTATCCATTTTCCCCACTTCTACCGTGCATTCACCCTCTACAACCATTTTTTTGTCCTTGAAATGGAATTAGTGTATTTTAGGCCTACATGCTCATTAAAGGATGAGGCTGTCATTTTATCTTTTGTTATTATCAAGAAATCCATTGCAAAAGTTTAAGTTAAAAAAAAGAAAAATCAACAAGAACTTTATCCTACTGATAAATGTAGTCTGCCACAGCCACATATATTTCATACTTTCATTTTGTTGTTTTTTTGTATATTGATTTTAACTGTTTTTGACTTTATGTTTCTTTTCTATTTTAGTTATTTTATTGTTTAGTAAAGTTTGGTTGCTACATACCTCATACATGTTACAAATCGCAAACGGCAATTTGTGTAATCTGGACTGGAGTTGAAAAAAGTGACTATTTGGTGGCTTGACAGGAAGTTAATCAGCAACTATTGTGTTAACTGACTAATTAGTAAGGTCCCTTTTCCAGCAAAAAAAAAAAAAAAAAAGCCATTCATTGGTTCCAACTTTTAAATTGTGAAAATTTAAATTATGTCAAATAAAATCTTTTTGTTTTTGGACTGTTGTTTTGACAGAACATGGTATCTGAAGATAGAACATCTTGTGACCAGTATTTTTCAGTATTTTCTGACATTTTATTGACCAAACAAGTGATTATTCAAGAAAATATATAAAAGCAGGTGTTATTTGTAGCCCCAATTTCAGCTTATTTCCTATGTGTGTATGTAAAGCATTGACTTACAGTATATTATATGTATATAGGTATGTACAGTCATATTTCTGGATAGCATTGGAGCACAAAGGCACAGGATTTATTATGCTATAGCTACAACTATATACATTCCTGCCAGTGGTCTCTCTGTGTTTCTCTTTATGAGACTGGTGATAATAATAATAAAGACAAAGTTACACCATTGTTATACTTTAAAATGCATCAGTACTGTTTTGTTTTGGTCTGTACTTCAGACACTAACAAATTAATTCTGATCCAAAAGTTCTCTTAGAAGTAGTTTACATTGTAAACTTCATGTAATAATACAGTAATGCAAACTTGGTTACACGTGTGATTATAAAGATTTCACTGCTAAGTGTTTCATATGAAATACATGTTTGAAAGTTAACACCTGCCCACCACAACTCTCAACTCGTGCAGTCCCACTGTTTTCCCATGATCTCAGGCATCAAACCTCAAAACTCTTGTTCACACACATCTACTGTACAAGCCACATCTGCCTCTGTTTCTCTCCTATTCATTTCAGCTCTATCTGTCTAGCTTTCTTTTAATCTTTTTAATTTTTTCACTCTATCAGAGCAGGAGGGGGGAGGGCAGGAAGTGTGAGGCAGGAAGAGAAGATCAGATTGTTCCTGTTTTGCTGTCTCTAAACTATTGTAACTTGACGGAAGCCAGGAGGAACTGTGTGTAGATGAGGTGTGTGCGTGTGTTGGTGTGTATGAATGTCTGTGTAAGACCACAAGAGAAAAATAGGATGCAGTGAGACAAAGGCCTATTGTCTGTGCCCACTCACTGCACAAACAGGCGCATGCTGACACAATGATATAACACGTACATACCTACAGTACTGAACAAACACTCTGCATTACACACAGGTGAACCTATTTCACCCTCTCTCAGGACACACAATTCATTCTTCTAATTCTTTATACAGACGGATAAATAACGTAAAGCCAAGACTGCATATCTTGCATATTGTGAATGCCATTCATAAAAGAAATCAAATGGATGTGAAGTCATGAAACACAAGACAGGTGCACCTCTGCTGAAGGAACTGTGTTCTATGACAGCAACAGCAACTCCAAAGGCACAAAAACCATCTGTCATTAGTCTGGCACTAGTGTTTCATTTTATATAATAATAGGATATTTGAGATGTTAGATTTATATTATATATAGTATTCATTAATTAATCAGCATACTACCTACCCACAGAATTATTGAAAGATTTTTTATTTTTTGTTTCTTTGCAGCGCTTCCCTCATTTAGAGCTGCAACAATTAGTCAATTAGTCACTCAGTCTGTCGACAAAGGAAACTATTTTGATAATCAAACTGAGTAGAATAGAATACGCTTTATTGTTATTACACAGTCATGTGCAATGAAATTAAATAATTATTCAAGTCATTTTTCAGGTAAAAATACCAAATCTTATGTGGTTTCAACTTCCAAAATGTGGGTATCCAATGCTTTTAACTGTCATATGTGACTAATGTGGCTAATGACATCACCTTGGACTGTGGATGAAACTGTGAATACCATTTTTTTTTGTCACAGTTTTTCTTTTATAGTTTCTGGACTAAATGATAATGATAAAAGTCACACTCAGTGCTGCTGAGATGGGCATCCTGGTAGCCTGCACACCATGTAACTGTAACATCCCCGGTTCAATTAAGCCAAGGCTCTCTGTTGTATGCCCTCTTTTTCCCCTATTGCCCCATGTTTCCTGTCAGTATCTTAATTGCCCTTATCCGATGGCAAAAATGCCTAAATGTTTACTTTATGAACCTGCTATGAAGCTTTGTACTTAACTGGAGAAGTGAAAGCAGTTCCACTTTCTGTATTTTTTTTCCAAAACACGCATTTTGGGACAGTTTGAGATTCATTGTGTTAGCATTGCAGTTATGACTGTTCAAATGTAGCTATGGAAATCACATACATGAACCGCCAGTTAGAATTAAAGGGTCAGCTGGAAAATGGACAAACTAAACTCAGTCACATAACATATGATTTACATGTTAACACATGATTTAATTTGTACAGGATACTTTTGGATTTCACAGGTTGGACAGACTAAGATGCCTGGGGTTTGTTCCACGGTGCCCTTCCTTCACACAAAAGTGTGACAACATCAGATTTTTTTGAAACTTACTGTAGAGCAAAAGGATGATGTATCCAGGTGCTTTCAGTTTTTACTTTGTGTTTTGTGTTTCAATATTGTGCAACCTTCTGCCCTTTGGGAACAAATAAAGTGGCTGGTTGAGGCTGAATGATCAGTTTGGCAGAAGTGGCATACCGAGCTTCAGTGTATGTCAGTGTTTGATAGTGACATCCAATTTAAACCAGAGTTTAAAAAATAGAATAAACCAGAGTTTAAATTGGAAACGTATGTATTGCATGAGAAGAGAAATCACAAACAGGCTGTTTGTAACATTGGAGTTTAGCAACACCAGATTCCCCCTAATAACTGGAACATACAAAGGCTTGGACAGGAATTTGTAATGACAAACGTCTGGAAAATGAATTTAAGAATGCAAATATAGCAAATGATGGGGAAAACCTACTTTATGAACCATCCATCTACTGTATGTTGTTAGGTTAAATTTTAGTATTGGAGAAGAGAAGAAGAATATATGTATATATGTAAATGATGCACTGTTTTTAGGGTTTCTCCACCTTTGTGCATCTAATTTATGTTGCACTTCATTCCTGCTGACTGTCATTGTTTTGTCAGTGTTTGATGTTTGTCTTACTCCATAACATGCTAACACTTAGTTGATAATATCAAAAAAATGGGTAGTGAAACCACAACGCAACTTCTAAAGGCCACAAACTCTGAACGTGTGTGTGTGTGTGTATGTTGAAGGTATGTTATGCAACCTGGGCCAACTCTATCAGTGTATCAGGTCCCATCCATAACCTTATTCTATTCAGTGGTGAGTGGAAATATCCACAGAGCTGTGCATGCTCTTAATTATGTTTGCTGGCGGATCATGTTCTAATGTTCCACCATCATAGTATTAAAGCACGGAGGTGCACACCGCAATGTTGTCTAGGCTATGTGTTAAATCATAAGTCTTATGTGTTAGTATCATGCTTTGGCTGTGTCCAGTGCCTTTCCACACACACACCACACAGTACACTTTGGCACACAGGGTAGGAAAACTACTGTACAACACTTAGTCCTTTTCTCACAGGATAAAGGTGGAGATGGTGGAGATAATCTAAATCGGATAAAACTACAGATAATTTAAATGTTGTCAGTGTGTATCCTGTAAGATACGCTGACTGCACATCAACCAATTTTCAGGCCCATTAAGTGGCTTTCTGTATGCATGTTTCAGATTTTATTACCATTTGGTCCTCAGATTTAGCTTTCTTTCAGCACTGCAGTTATTGAGTGGAATAATGAAACCTATAAAGAGGGCTCATTGTTTTTACAGAGACATCATCACGTCACAGTCACAAACAGGTTAGTGAGGTCTGCTCGCACATGTGCCGAAAATTTCCACATAATAGAGAGCCACTGACCCAAAGCAGCTGTTTTGTGTTGTGGTGTCATAACAGAACCAGGAAATATTCTGTCCCATTTCTACGGCATTTAGCTGTGAGAACCTCACAAAGGTATGACCTGGCTTCCTGGTCAAGGCGACCTCTGTGATGAAATGCTGTCATACAGGATATATGCGAGGCAAAGGGCTCTTGAACTCTCCTGACCTTCTTCACAAACGGACTGTGTGTGTGCGTATGTGTTTGGCTGCGTGGTGGTGTGGAAAGGTGTCAACGAGTTGGCTTTTTAAATCCCATTGTGCCTCTCCATTGTGTAGGTGTTTTCGTATGAGGCGAGCAGGCCACCCATGACATTTTCCCGAAAAGAAGCCCTACGTGTTATTTCAAAGCTAGGAGCTGCTGTTTGGTCAACACTAAACAATAAGTGTGAGTCGACTGTATAGGTGAAAGGTGTTTGGACAATGTGGAGCTGCTGTGCAATAGGGTAAAATAACACTGCACATACATTTGCTGTATATGGTATGGTGCATAATGCACCAGGCACAAGGCTTATGGGATGGACAGCACTCCAACATCTCTGTCTTCGTCTTAGTCTGAAAAGGAAATTCATAAGTCAGCTAGGTTTTAGGTAAAGGCTTTGTTATAACAACACAATAGTGAATACATATAGTGCTGTGGCAATATTTGGTAATCAAAGCTTTGAAAGTATATTGTCTGTACGCAGGAAGATAACTGATTAACTGCTTTGCTTAATTTCATATTTTACTCATATTTACCTTTAATTTGATGAACCTTTTAATGTGTCACATCCTGCACATTTTGAGGTGAAACCTGTTCTGATCTCTTGAATCCAGGATTCAAAAGACTGAACAAGTGAAGGGTTAATTGTAAAGATTTCTGTTCAAGTTGTTCTTTTACTCAAGTGGGTTCTTATTTAATCTCGTAAGCTCCGGTTTTAGTGATCTATGAAGAATCAGATCAGAAAATAAGGTATGGAAACATGTATAAGATTTGTTTCACCTCAGCTCCCCTCTGTGGCAGCAGGGACTCAAAGAGCAGAGCAAAGGGCAGTGAATGAAGTTTACCTCATCAATCTCTTTATAAATGCTATTTAATAAAGGCCTTAGACAGCCCTGCACAGCAGTGGCCCGGTGCGTGCAGGAATGCACAGACAAGGTCACAGAGAGGAGGACAACAGACACAGAACAGTAGGAGGGATGAAAGGAGGAGATGAGGAGTGATGAGGTGAGAGGGGAGGAGAGATAAAGGTTGACTTAAGAAGGGAGGAAGAATAAGCAAGAAGGTACCAGAGGAGAAACAGGAAAGAAGGCTGGAGACAAGGAGCTGGAGGATCTGTAGCAAAAAAACAAACAAACGGAGAAACAAAACACATTCTCGCTGATATCCCACACTTCTCACAGAGCTGTCAGTCAGTGTTTAGTTTATCAGTTTACTTTTGCTGGCATCCATGTGAAAACCAAGCAAACCAAGCATAGACCCTAAGCTACACAAGTTGAAATTTGCTAAATATAAAACACTTGATTTTCAGCAGATATTGCTCGTTTTAGCCATGAACATACGCTGTGTTTTCTCATCACAACGTCCATCGTGTTGGTAGAGTCCTGATTGAAGGACAATGCTGAAGGGAGGGAAAGCCATGACTTTATTTAAAAACACACACACACACACACACACACACACACACACACACACACACACACACACACACACACACACACACAC
>JBBMJY010000022.1:16300992-16317764 GCA_037833715.1 Toxotes lorentzi
CACACACACACACACACACACACACACACACACACACACACACACACACACACACACACACACACACACAGAGGATCTCCTAATAGGTTGGACACCCCCATCTAAAAATCCAGAGGCTTCAGTTGCAGTAACTCCTCCACAGCAGTGCACCTGTCTGGGGCTTCTCACTGACGCAGACCCCGACTTCAAATAGAGATGAATATCTGCCAGGGTGACCAGCGTGCTCATCTAACCATGTGTTTGCATTCGCATTGGGGTTAAAGGTCTGTGACCCCAGGATGGAAAACCTTCATTTTTTGGTTTAAGGTGATGATAGTTTAAGATAAGTTCCAAGACCACATCAGTTAGTCAGTTAGTCTCTCAAGATTTGACTAAGTGATTGATTGGTGATCATATTAAGGTGGCATAATGAGGGCCTGTCTTTAGTCATGGAGTGTCATATAAATGAGACACATTCTGACGAAGTGTGTTGTTTACTTGTTAAATATTGCACATACATGAGCTAGACTTATTCAAGAGTAATTACATTACAGTAAATTACATTACATTACTGGTATTTGGTTGTATCACCTATCAATCAAAAATACAGGACAGGAAAAGTTAGTATTGGACAGCCATGGAGCTGCCATCGGGAAGCTAAATAAATACATTTTCTGGGATAACACTCATAGGAATTTACTATCACACTCATTTGGACTCGTTTCTTTCTTTTTTCTTTTCTTCAGAAGCCGCGTCATCGCCATTCTCCCTTAGTGCTACAAACCATCTTTGGTTGATGAGGTAATGTTTGTGTCAGTGCCAGCCTCATGGTCTTGATGTGGCACTAGTTCAGTACGGGACACTGTGGCAGGGCTAGCATGTCTAAATGTCACAGATACAGTATCTGCCAACCTATCATTCTGTCTCTCACCTCACACTCTGCTGTGCACGTCCCCCAAATGGCAAACACGAGCAGCTGCCATGGCAACGACTCCCACCTTTTCCTCCAACCCTCACTCTGTTGTGGTCAAAGCTGACTCTACCTCCAGAACCCCCCCCCTTCTGTCTTTCTTCTCTTCTCCTCTTTCTCCAGGTTTTGAGTATACATATTCTTGGCTGTCTTTCCAGTATGTTGGTAGCTAATAGGTCTCGGTATTTCTGTCCCTGGGTGTCTTGTGTTACCTTCCCTCTTTACTACTTCCCACTCCTGGCTACTTTAATGGCCTCAGTGGGGCTCCCAGCAGACAGGCAAAGCACTCTGGCTACTGTGCAGACCCCAAAATATTACGTTATACACGAACACTGCCGCCTCATCCTGCGTCATGGATGAAGGTCTGAGGCCATATTGGAGGCCAAAATTATTAGGCAATAATTGGATTAAATTCATTTCTAAACCCCACTCAAACTGCTTCAGGTATCCAGGCTGGGTTGTGTGGTCACCAGGCAGGGTAAGGAAGTGAAACCTGAGGGAAACAACTTAAATCATGGTGAAAAGGTTTCTGTTTCTCTGATGGGGAACTGCTAAGACAGCTTACATGAAAGGCTGTGATATCTGAAGAATAATGTTACCCTCTTATTTAGCTATTGCGACAACTCTTTACAAGGTAAATAAGCACAGTGTAGATGTGTATCTGTGCCAGTCAGCGTGTTTTGTTGCACTTCTTTGTGGACAAATAGTGCCTATCATTACCTGGCACCAGCAGTACTGTGTGTGTACTATTACATAGCCTGTGGGCCTTTGACAAGATCTTGTGAGCTGTACTACATAAGTGACAGGTACACTTGTTTATTGGAAACTAATATGACTTTTATGGCTTTTTGTACGTGTTCCTGGCTGTGGTGGCACATTTCCAGTGGTGTACAGGTAGTGGCTGCTCACTGACTATAGCTGAATGGATTATAGCAACAGCCTGTGAAGTTCAGCCCGGCTTATGTAAAATAAGGGTCATATTCAGTTTACAGATGGTGTAATTCATTCTCTAATGATAGAGCGTCCTTTTTCAATTATTTCACACCGGGGTTGGAATCAAATTATTTTAGGTATGCTCTGTATTATTACTCCAGCTGACCCAATTCAAGGAGGATTTTTGTTTAATTTTAGGGATTGTACAAAAATTAGTGGGATGTGGAGGAGGGCTGAATCTTAGATCTGTTGTCATAAAAAACAAAGCCCTTCTCATTGTTATTACAATTTTTGGTTGACTCCATCCTTGACTTATAGAAGAAACTGCAACACGCTCTTGCCAATATGTCAAAATAATATGACAGTATTGCATTAGTAAAACTTGTTTCACCATTAACACCATTAAGGAATTTAACATGGTGTCACATAAAAGGGTTCATTATTTATTTTTTCAACAGTGATTTTTAACAGCTTATCTGTGGCATATCTCCTGTCGCTGTAGGTACGCTAATTCATGAAACACTCCTATGGGTCATATCGCAGGGTAGGGACAAACAACCCATATGGTCCTTCAGGCTGGAGGACTGTTTTATTTTCCTACTTTGGAGAAGCTCAGATTAGTCAGCATATCCTTCCTTGAGCCAAAAGACATTACAATACTGTCCCCTGTCGTATAGAAATATAGATAAGTTAAATGATGCTTTTGTAGTTTGCTCTTTGTGTGTGAATCTTCTGTTAACAAAGATAAGAGTCATAATCTGTCTCACAAGGGAGCATGTTGAATCTCTAGGGGATTTCATACCCCAGAAAAGTCCCACCTGTCACTAAAATAAGAGGAGAGCACAGGATAAAGCACTTCCAAAAGCAGTTGGGTTAACATTAATGTGCTCAGGCCTTTGAGTCCCTGTGATTTATATGAGTAGGGCAGGACGGTGTCAGGGTTAGATGACATGCTTTTCACCCAAACAACCTTTCTAAAGACCTCTGTTAGTATATGTACTGACAGCACCAGGGTGTCCGTGTTGTGAATGAGAGGCAGAATGAGGACCAGAGGACAGATTTGTGTCCAAAAAATGCGTCAAAGTTGGCAGGTGCATTCTGGATGCATGTGTCTGTGTGAGCAGATGTGTACGGATGACATAACAATTTATGAATGCATGGGTGTGAGTATTATCTGAATGTGTGTGGATCAAAAGTGTGTGTGTGTGTTTGTCACACAGACACCTTTCTGTCCATGGAAGGAAGTTCGTGCTGGGCAGGATTGGACACTAATGAGGAAACAGGCCAGTGGGACGACAGCAACTTCCTCACACACACTCAGACAGAAAAACACAATCTGCCCCAGGTGTTTAGACACCCCCCCACGGGCTCTTTTTCTGCAACAGTTCATCCATCTTTCTCCGGGGACAAATGAGTTCCTTTGGCGTGACAGGGAGACAAAGAGCAGACAGGGCCTGACCTACGTCACAAACCTCAGCATGAAAACACTGTCATTACTCCATTCACACATTCATCCATGACTTTACTGGCTGGTTTCACAGATTGGTTGTGTCAGTGTGTTTCAGTTTAGGACCATTCAAATTCCAGATCTGCTTTTCTGACACTTCTGACATAATGTTGCATAAACGTGTTTTGGTTAAAACAAAGTGCCTGCATGAATAAATGTGTAAAACAAAAGCTTTGAAACTGCCTCGCCCAACTGTTTGATAACTTTTCACTTCATTTGATTAAAATTAAAAGCTACCAATTTATGGTTTGTCCAAATGATGTCCAGAAACAGAAAAATGTATGAAGTCACTATAAGGTGTGGATGTTAATATTCCAGTCCAATATTTAGAGAGCAATTTACCTCACAGATGAGATTATAAAACTTTAGTTGAGGCATCAACAGTGTAATTACATGGATCGAGGAAACACGGAAAGTGGTGTACTTAGCTGTCAGGCTTCTCCCTTATGACGTATTGTGTATCAGACGTATGGTGCAAATCAGCACATGCTGTACAGTACAAAGTGTGCATGGTGTTGACCTAGCACACACTGACAGTGAATTTTTCATACCTGTGTAAACACATCATAGCCACAGTTTAAACAGCTCAAGTGCTAAGTGTTGTATCTTGTGTTTGGTTGTGCAAGGTGTTCTACCGGCCACATAGAAACTGCTTTTGTACAAGGTATCGACGGAGAAATCGCTGTCGAGAGAAGAGTCTGTTCTTGGTGATCGCAGATAAGACTGTTTACCTTCAGTCTCTCTCTCTCTGAGAAAAAGGCAGACCTCCAGTGTTCTCTACACTGGAATGTGTATATTGTACCCATGAACCAGTTCTTAATGTCTGGCTGTGTGTGTATACTGTATGCGTCTTTATAGATGTTCATCAGTAACACTCAGTAATACTCAGTAATTCTCTTCTCAACAGACATAGCTCCACAGAGTTGCTTGCTCGTGTTTGATGTCCTGTGTTAGTGTGCATTGTGTGTAAAAGGTGATATAATTGTTTAATGAGGCTATCAGCCTGATCAAACAATGCTTTGTGTTTTCTTGGTGTTTCCCTCCCTGATTAAAGTTGTGAACCAGCGCAATAATACAATTAACATTTTCTATAGTTAGCACCACGTGTATTTAAGTAGAAAATAAAAAATCTGTTGTGTTGCTGCTAGTGTTATTACGGTTTATCCCAGAACATAAACAATGGCATTACTTCAAAAATAGCTAATTGGAGTCAGGAGTTAGCAAACCTGGAATCCAATCAGTGAAACGAGATTGGAGGTGTGGGTTAGAGCAACTTTGATTTCTCAGGCATTTTGTGTTTGTTCACAAGATCATCCACTGATGTGAACCATGTTTCACAAAGCAGAGATCCCAAAACACTTGTGATCAAGAATTGTTTAGTTGCATGAAGCTGGAAAGGGCTACAAAGTCATTTCAAAGACAGACTGTCTATAAACTGAGATGGTTTAGTACTTTGGGCATCTCCCTAGAAGTGGATTCCCAGCTAAGATGACTGCAAAAGCTCAACGCAGAATGCCTAATGAGGTTAAAAAACATTATTACATTATTGGAGGTGGTTGACATCTGACATCATATGAGTGTACCATATGCAAATCATGAGTGTTGTGTCCATGGCAGGACACCATAAAGGAAGCTGCTGCTCTCAAAAAACAAAAAAACAAAAAAAAAAAACAAAACAAAAACACATTACTGCACTTGAAATTTGTCAAAGAACACCCTGACACTCTACAGCACTACTGGGAAAATGTTTGTTGGACTGATGAAACTAAGGCTAGTGTTACACTTTCCAAATCCACAAGTACAAGAGGGTCTGCAAGGGTCCGAGCATTGTGAATTTTGACATCATGTGGCCCTGTGCAGACTTCTGTGTACCCACCAGTTTCTTGTGCGTGGACCTTCTGTCATATTTTAACTTTTAGTTTATCATTTAATTAACAAGTAGATGACAGCTTTTGCCTGTTTCTTTGTGATTACACACTGTATCTCATTTAGGAAGGGGACAGTGTCAAGCTCATATGGAGACCATAATTGTTTCAGAGGTGCTTGACCTGGGGCCCTGCATTATCCTCTTCATCTCTCCATTGGTTACTCTTCTCTCGTTCTCACACCCTTTCTATAGTTTCTCTTTATATTTAAATGGACATTTTGTGTTATATGTTCTTCCCTCACAGATTAGAGGTTGGATTCAGGACAATGATCCACTCATATCTGCGTCCTCAGATAACTCCTCTTCATCTCTCCATTGGTTACTCTTCTCTCGTTCTCACACCCTTTCTATAGCTTCTCTTTATATTTAAATGGACATTTTGTGTTATATGTTCTTCCCTCACAGATTAGAGGTTTGATTCAGGACAATGATCCACTCATATCTGTGTCCTCAGATCACTCCTCTCTGCACTGTGGCACAGTGCTACAAAGAGCAGGATTGCAGCAGATTGGTCTATGCTGTATGTACTTGTTAGAGCCTAAACACACTTATAGAACTGAATAATGGATCACTGTTGGCTCCAGAAGAATCTGGTGCAGGCCAAATGCCTTTATTACTTTCAATCATGCCTCATATCATCCATGTTTGAACTGAACTAAGCTGCTGCTGCTTGTTTTATTTCTTAATAAGTCAAAAATTTAATAAGATAAGGTTTTAATTAAGTGTCTTTACAGAAGTTGTTGTAGTTTATGCTAAACTGATTCTTTTAAACTGTGGTTGTCTAATTTTCAGTTAATCAAGCAAAAGCTTGTTTTCTGTCAGTACCTTAAAGACACTTTACTCCTCTTTCACAAGTTCCCACCGCTTGACCTTGACATAAAAGCTGGGAGCTGTCATGCCAAACTGGAATGTGGTACATTCCCAAACAGTACTTGATTTATTTTTTAATAACTGGAGATTTCCATTACACTAAATTGTAATGAATTTTTAATTTATGTTGTTCCATAAATCTGCTTTGAATAATCCAGGAAAATGATTGGCTTGCAACAGATCATGGCTTAATATCTGTGACACAAACTTGTTTGTCACGACAGTCAGACCACTTTCATTTATTCCTAAACCCTCTTTTTGTGATTATCTTCATTTTGGCCTGAGCTGCAGCGGGGTAGAATAGGTCTTGATTTATTGTTCAGATGTTAAAGTTTAATCCTCAGTTTGAGCAGGAGTAGCCTGTGCTTTTGCTTCATAATGAGATCTGAATGAAGCATTTCTACCATAAGTTATAAAGGTCGTAAATTGCTATTCTTACAGTTACAATTTAAATTAGTTTTTTTTCTCTCTCTCACAAGAAAAACAGTGTGATTTGTTAGACAAAGACATCTGCCTGAATTTACTTTTTCTTTCATATGCAGTTGGCATGTATTGTAATGTATGTATACCATGTGTCTACAGATAACGATTGGTGTTCTTACTACTCCTTCATACAAGCTGTGAATGAACACTGTATGTGGACATTATGTTCTGGGGTGGATGAATTACTGGTATGACCATGTGCCAGAAAGAGAGGGGCTGATTGACTAACAACTTCATTTAAAAACAAACAAACAAAACAGTAAAAATTAATTACAAAACAAACATTGGCATGATTGGGTTTTTTGTTTTTTTTTACCTTTATCAAGCAGGTCTTTTAACCCCAAACATAATCTTTCCTTCACCCTAACCAATTACTTTTTGTACCTAAAACTAATCATCCTTAACTATAGCAGTGGCTGATCATAAACAGTTACATGAATCATTTTAAGTTACCGTCATTCATTTCTAATGGTTTTGGAATGTACAAACAATGTCATCCTGCTGGTCTTCAGCAGATCACAGAACGGTTCTATGTGTTGTTTTGGAAGACAATAACAATGACCTGTTTCGTCGTTAAGTTAGAAGGACTTGTTATTTGTTGTTGATGACTTGACCAGTAAAACGTATGTGCAGCGGACTGTGGCACATGGCTGAGAAAGAAAAAGGGATGACGGGAGAGTTGGCCGCTTTTCCTTTATTTCCATCCATCGTAATCCTTCTGGGCAGCCACACTGCCTGTCCAAACATTATTATCATCATCTCCACGATGTGTCACACACAGAGAAATACCCTGGAAACATGACCAGTAGAGCAGGAACCGCATCCCAGCATTAAACCGCAACAGCCATCAAACTGTCCTCTCTCTGTTCAGCGCTGACTATTCCTTGCCAATAACGCTATTGTGAAATGTAATGTGTGCGCAGCCCTGGCTACATTGACAAGTGCACGTCCCACTGTGTGCTCACGTCCACAAGTGTGTGTTTGTTTAACGAATCCTTTTCTTGCCTAAACAGCACCTTGCATCATCAGGTGAAGTCTACCTGTGTATTTACTGTGTGTAAGTGAGACCTGCCATCCGTGTGTGTGTGTGTCTGCACACTTTGTGACAGATGTGGGTAGCTGTATGTTTGCTCTCAGAGAGGAGGTGTGGAATATCACGGGCCTACTTCAAACCGCCTGCTATCCCGCTCAGCTCAGATCTGACCGTTGTTTATATGATCTGACTCTTGGAGACAAGGTGACGTCAAAAATAATATTTTCTACCGGAGCTTCTGTATCACACAGGCTACAGTAAGTGTTTGTCTGTGAATACGTAACAGTGTAAGGTCACTGCAATATCAGTCCACTTACTCACAACTTAGGCCAAATCACCAGTCTGTCAGTGTAGATAAAAGAGACTTGTTTTTATTTGTTGTGGAGACCGGGCTGTAGTGAAAATTCAGGGGTTTTTTTCCTCAGAAAGATCGAGTGAGCTGAGGGGGTTGTGGTCACGGCTCTAAAGCACATCAGTTTGACTTGTTCCCATATGCTTTTAATTGCATTCCTCTGTTTCTGTCTTGTTTGTCTCCCATGGTTTCCCTCGGTTGCGCTCAAAGACTTAGAAAAAAGAGTTTCCAAACTTTTTCTTTCAGAGGAAGAATAGGTGAATCAACCAAAGATGAAGCTGTGGCTGAGATGAGACCCTGAGAAATGTCTGTGCTTGTTGGAAATTATGAAACACACACAAATATACAAAACAATGTGTACAATATCAGTGTAATATGTAAGATATCGTGCGAAAACCTGGTTGTGAGAGTGAGGATAGTGCATTTGTATTTATGATAAAGATTCGTTGGTGTGTTTTTCATTGTACCAGAATATTTATGATACATTTAGAAGGAACGTTGACACCTTTTCCCATGAAAGCTTGACTTGTCGTTCTGGATGGCAGTTTAACCATCAGGAAACGTGTTGGTCTGTAATATACATAGACAATCTGCAGGGCTAGCCAAAAGACATTTCAAGTACCTACCTGTAGCTGATATTATAACAGATGAACTCTCACAGGACCTTGCGCTAATGATGGCTTTCATTCTTCCCGTTGTCATGTGATCTCCAAATATGTAGTAGTCCAAAATGCAATGATAGTTAGTTTACAGAGAGAACCAACAAATCCGCACATCAAAGAAGCAAAGAAGCATTTTATTTTATGGTATTCTTGTTAAAGTAATAAGCAGTGAATTGATCATTAATCAACATAGTTGTTGATTAATGTTCAGTCAATAAAACACTGATAAAACGTCAGCACTGGAGGCATAGAGGGGGGACAGATACAGATGGAAAGTGGGGGGGACAGAAGATATTCGTGCCCAGCATCTTAACAGAGCTTCATCTGTTTGGTGGAATGGCACCCCTCCAAAACAGAAAAAAACAAAACCCAAAATGTGTCTGTCTGCAGTTGCATCTAGATGTAAATAAAAGAATTTCTATTTTTGCCATTTCCCCTTAATCCATTTACGTTAACATTAATTCACGTTGTACTGATGCATTTTTGTATAGACACACTCATTGCTCATTTATTCATTCCACACGGTCGTTTACATTCATCAGTTTCCTTTATTCTGACAGCTCAGCCCTGATATTTACCTGAAAGGCTTCTACAAGTGTTTTAAAAATGAGGCACTCCTCCATCTTTTGCTCTTTTCCAGGAATTTGGTTCTTTGTCTTTTCTGTGTAGTTGGTGATTGATGAGTTGGCTGCTGCTAAGACCCTCAGAGAGAGAGGGGGAGAGAGAGAGAGAGAGAGAGAGAGAAAGGTAGGGAGGGATGTGAATGCCTATTTGTACACTGGAAATTTGTTGCATAAGAGCTTAGCTCATTACCACATTGTCATGGAAAGGCACGCTTATATGTCAGTGCCATTGCTATCCTCTCTTTGTCCTTTGAACCTCTGTGTTGCTCTTATTGGTGGTTTTGAGCTTTGGTTGCAGTGCTTTTATTGATTTTCATTGTTGCCTAAGACTATTTGTTGCCCGAAACCTGATGGAACCAAATGTGTGACTCAAGTTTGAGAGTGACAGAATGTCTTGGCCTAAGTTGTTTGCTGTTTATTATTGCCATATCACAGAGGGGCAAGTAAATGAAGCAGCCTCTTGTGTTTAACCTCTATAAATTTACACAATATAAATATGTACCTTTTTTGCCTCTACATTTATTGTGTTGTGACTTTAGCCTGATGTTACATAAGCTTAACACCTGGATTGGGTTGCACCAGTGATTTGCAAATCCATTACTCATTTTGTGTTTAAAGTCCTTCCTTATACTACAACCTAGTTTCATTCTACTGATTTCACTAACTCAAGTTGCATCAGTAACAGTTAACAAATATCTTAGCTAAGACTAGTGTGTAATTTGGTTGCTAGGAGACATCTGTAGCACTACCCAATCAAAAGCAATCAACAGTGTAAACATGAAGTTACTGTAGCATCGTGAACTGCAACATAAAATAAAAAAATAAAAATAAAATAAAACAGTTTATGGATGACACATTAAAGTCTTTTTGATCAAGTGTCAGCTTAGACGTGCCGTCCATATTCCATCTTATTTATATATATTTATATATCTGTGTTCTCAGATCTTACCAAGTACTTTGCTGAGTAGAATGTTACCATAACTACAAAAATAGGAAACAACTTGTAATAGACTGACACTTTCCTTTAAAACATGCAGTATCTCCATGTGTGTCCACATTATGTTCCATGTTGCTACAAACAAGTTTTTATTTGTGTGTGCAAACAGTCACGTCGTCTCAGATAAGATGTAGAAAGGTGCCAGCTGATTGCAATGCCATGTCCAGCATTAGGTCACATTTCTCCATCCCCCTGCCCTCTTGAACTCTTGAGTGTCAGTCAGGTGTCCTACGAGGGTTAAAGAGGGTTTGCGGTTTCTACTCAGAGCGACTGACATTTCAGAGTAACTGGAACAGCCGTCCGATCAACTGGTGTCGGAACAACAAGAAAGACTTTGTTTCCAAAAAGTGACCTCGAGTACTTTCTTTGTGTCTCTCTATCGCAGAAGAATTTTTAAAAGTCCGACATAAGCTTCTATTATGGCAGTGGTGAGTTCATGGTTTAACTGAAAGTAATCCCAGTGTTGAAATGTGGCCAGAAATGACAGGCATGGGCCCTGCTTTACAAGTGTCCTGTGTCATAAACAAGCTGCAGTGCCAAGCATTTACCCTACCCTACTCAAAGCTCTCTATACCCGCTGGCACAGACTCCTGCAGCTCCCAGCCAAGGGAGATCCAAAGCTGAGTTTTGGGAAAAGACCCACTTGCTTAAGTGGAGGTGTGTGCGTGTGTGTATATATATAAATGTGTGTATATTCTGCTGCAAGTGCTGGTTGAATCATGATGAAGTCATCGGATATTTCACTTTAACCGTGATTCTTGTTGGTTGTTGGTTCCTTATCACTTCAGTAGTTATTCAGATGATGATGGTAATGGAAACAGAAGCTCAAGACAGTGAGCAGAACATAAATACTAATTTGGAAATGTGAATAATATTATTCTTGATTATGGTGGTGCAGATCATTGAAATCAATCATTTTATGCCTGCACTGCAAGTCAATGAAATAAGAAGGAAACTTCACTAAATGAATGGCACATACAGCTGAAATCTTCCCTGTAAACCGTTATGATTGAACAGTCATTGTTAGGATGTTGCAAGTGCTTGATTGTGATTGATTTGTTAGCTGCCTTGCAAAAAGAACATTATGCTACAGGTATACGTTTTTCAGTACAGTTCCATTTCTCTCACCCTCATGAAAAGCAAACCAAAATTTGGACTGTTTGTCGCTCCACAGTCCACAGCTTCATTCAACTACGCCATCCTCACTTAAACCACAATATAATTCATGATGTCATTCAAACCCTGGACATCAATCCACATCTGGTGTCGAAAGCAAACAGTCTGAGTCTTCGCTGAGCTCAAGTGTCCAGTAAGTTTGAGATTTGCCCCAAAAAAGGCATGAAATGTTTATATTGTTTTTATCTTGTTAGTATTTATTTATTTAGTAGTTAATTTGAGTCTTTGCTTGTTTGTTCATGTTAACCAAGTTTTTCCAAGAAAATGTGTAGTGGCTGCTGAATATACAGAAGGCATTTCTCATTATCAGTTAATCGATGAATTATAAATAATATAATTGTCTACAAAATGTCAAAAAATTGAGAAATGCTTGTAACCAAAACCAGAGAATGATTCTGATTATTGCTTGAAAAATTATTAGAGTTACTGATTAATTTACTTAAGGGAAGCCACTGAAAAGCACTCATACTTGAAAGCCAACACACACCGTTTCTCACAAAATCAGTGTCACTTCCCTCTTTTAGTAAAAGAGAATGACTCTTCATAGAAAGGGCTTTACCTAATTTCAGTTTGGTTTTCCTTCTTCCTTTTTCTCATATCAAAACCATAAATGCGTGCACACTTTTTGCTAAAGAAGCTTATTTTCCCTTGAATCAGTTAAAGTTTCAAAGGTCTGTACCAAAATAATATTTCACTCTCTGTAAGTAAATACACAACGAATTTCCAAAGATATGTCAGTCTGTCACTCAGCTTTGTGATGACTGAAGGCTGAGCAAATGAATAGCATGTGGTTTTGTGCTATTTGAGCCTGACATGTCTCGTTTGGTTATTTTGTTTTAATGGAGTCCCATTCCACGCCAGGTTTTAGCTGCGGCCTGCCACAGAGAGAGAGAGCAGGTTCAGAAAGCTGGAAGCATGCACTCTGGAAGTATTTGAATTATGCCATTGACGTCAGCACAGTCATAAAGTAGACTGCTGCCCTTCCCCTGAAGTATTCCCTTGCCAGAAGGCCTGTTCAGCTCAGCACAGATGGATTCAAACGGTCTCTGCTTCACAGACAGGCCCTTTTGTTTGGGTATTTGGGAAGCATTTGGACTCCCCCCGCCAAAAAACACCACCACCACTACCGTACCCTCTTTGTGGAACAGGACTGAAAACAGCTTTTTCATAATCAACAATAAAATAGCCCACTTAAGTTTAAATCTTCCTGATTATTATCAGCCGGGGGGAAAAACAGCCAAATTATGGTTTGGTTATTGGATTTTTATTTTTTGGCAGAGTTACGATCTAGACATCTTTGTTTTTTTCTGAAACCGCTGTTAGGCCATGAATGCCACATGCATTTTCAGTTGTTACTTAGGGGGAACTTGTATTTAATCTTAATTCAATCAGGAAGTTTCATTTAGCCACTAAGGACAAACACAATCAGTCTTGTTCTGCATTCTCACCAGTGCCAATAGTCTCTGCTGGCTCCCTTTGATTTTTTGTATGGGGTATGGGATGCACACATAAACACAGAAACATACACACACCATGCTTACCCATCATAAGGAGACACGTCGTTTGAGGTCATCTGAGGATTGTCTCAGCTGGTCTTCATATGTTACTGGAGACACCGACCCACTCATCAAGTCTGCTCTGTCCCAACCTGGACTTGTCTGGCCTTGTTTCAAGGCCTGCGCACTAAATATGGTCAAGATAATGTTAATAAGACAGTCATGTTTTTCTTGACAACAGTTCAACAACAGCTGGAAAAGCGTTGGGACCAAAATGATTTCTTGCTTGGCCTCAATTGAATGTTACTCAGACATCAAAGCCAAAAACCAGAAGAGGCATGACACATGAACCGAGCCTGTCTAGTTACACATCAGCCCACGGATGTTGTTTGCTTCTTAATTATTTATAATAAGACCTGTAAAACTGATCTCAGCCCTGGTTTAGAAGCTCATGGGAGCTGCCACACCTTCCATATTTTCTGGGTGAAAAATAACAGAAGTTGAACAGCACTTAACAGCCTTAAAAGCTGATTTGCCTCATTAATAACAGCACCACATGTGGACCCTGAGGGCTTAAATTTCTTTCAAATTACCTGAAAATTGAATGGTACTACTACATCGAATGACAGATCTGTGTATCCATAAGGGACCTGGTTTTATCATAGAAAGTCCCTCCTTCCTAATGCCTCCTGTTGAAAATATTTGAACTGTTCTGTGTGTCTGAGGGGTCCCTCCTGGTCAAAATTACCTTATATTGGAGTGGCTTCAGAAATCTCAGAAATGGCTATCTAAAAATCCTAGTAAATAAGAACCAAATATATCTCCATGGCTTGATACCAAGTGAGAAGGTTTTGTGGTAATTTGGGTAAACCAACCCTTTAGGTCACCTTGGAAGGGGCAGCACATAGTCAGAAAAGAAATCAAAGTCAGAAAAGATATTAAAGTCAAATGAAAATCATGATGTTTCAAAGTAAAAGTTTGTTTCAGTCTGTGATCAGACTTTTTCCTCTGACTTCATAGAAGCTGAGCTGGATCCAGCAGCAGCAGCTGCATCCTTGCGAATTCTGGTCATGCAGAAGTTTTCCTGATGATTGTAGAAATCTCTCATCATCAGATCTGATCCTGCACTGACAGAAAACCTCTGTAATTGTAACTCTAGACACGTCAGATAGGAGAGGATATTGTATGGAAGACTCAGAGACAGACGGCTCAGTGAACCCTCAGGGCCTGTGAAGTCAGGCTGTCTCTGAGCTCAGTTCCCTCCTCACATGCGTAAATCACTCAGTATCTCCCTGTGTCTGAATAATACGCACGTGTGTGAATCATGTGTAAGGGTGCAAGAAGCATCCACAGTCTAATCAGCAAGGCATGACTTGGTGGAAGGAGAAGAGAAAATGTTTTTTCTCCAGTTAAGATATTTCACATAAAATAAGCGCATCATAGTATGACTCAGTTGGGACTGAACGCATCAAGACAGATGACTTTTTAGCCATTGCTAAATTTCCAAGATATTTTACACAGAAGCCAAATTCGCCAAATTTACCGGAAATGTAGCTATAGCTGAAACAACTAATCGATCAGTTAGTCTATGGACAGAAACCTGATTGAACTTGACAGAATGATACTGCTCTAACAGTCCTCTAAAGCCAACTCCTTAAACACATGAGATATATAATGAATCAACAAGAGAGCATTATACGTTTCCACCTGTTTACAGTCTTTGTGATAAGCTAAATGAACCACCTCCTGTCTCTAGCTCCACAAAAGTGATATTGATCTCTCCATCTAACTCTTGGCAAGAAAGCAAATTTCCCAAAACAATTCCTTTAAACATTAATTCCTGGAGGGACTCTTCTTGGAGAAGAGACCAGGCCAAGATGGCAAAACATACAAAATCAGTCAAATAGACAACACTAAGGCCAAAATAATGCATTTTAATAATTACTTTACATATAGTTGTATTTTGTGTCTTTATTCTATATTTCTTATCACCATAAAATTTACAATAGTCCTAATTTTAGATATCATATTCCTTGATTCATGTTCCTTCTGCAGAATTTTTTAAGTGGCCACAGCAGAAACATGAAAACTTTTTCCTATCTCTGACTTCAGACAACACAGACAAGTATGAAAACATGTACTTTAAAGCAGTTCTGCTTTAGCCTTATTGCCACATTACAACACAACAGAATTCTTAATCTGCGAGTCAGTATCCAGCGCGTCAGTGGGCTCCTTGTGGAGGGGTCACCACATGAAAAAGGCACCAGTATGTTTTACCGATACTGAGTCCCACAGCGATAAATTTGAATGTCCTCATTGAAGCTCTGCTGCACATTCACAAGTGGTGAACCATATGTAAATCCTCCATTGCAACAGAATGTCCACTCATTATTTCTTTCCCTTCTGCTTATAATTCACAACCACAGGGTAACAAAACCCTGACACCATCTATTGAGACATTATTTGTATTCCTCCGCCCTGTAAATCAGATAAATGAGTTCTAACAAAACACAGACTCATAATGTCATTTTGTCACTTCTCAGAACCTGGCTCACAGAAATGTTTCAATCAACAAGCGCTGCAGCACTACATAACATGCTCATAAAACCACAAGCTCCATCACTGCCCCTCTTTGCTATTTTCGTAATTCTTGCCAGTGATAGATTTTGCAATGTTGTGCATGTGAAGTCATAATTCTGCTTGTAAGAAGTTGAAGAGCAGCTCTAGAGCACTGCCTCATCATAACACCTCTGGTCTTTGTTAGGAGGTGTTGTGTAACAGCATGGAGGGATTCTGATCAGCTCTTCTCTGTTTCTTGTAAAGCAAGAGATGCCTCTAAAGAATGGCTCCCCCCTCGCTGTGTCTCATTCAGGAACCTGGCGCTGCTGCCAGTCGGCCCACGTCAAAGTTTGGTTTTTCTTTGTGTGTGTGGTCTGTTTATAATAGTTCACTAGAAATGTGGCACGTCACCCTTCAAAACCTGGATGTTTGTATGATGAGTGCTTGGTCAGTAAATTGAGAACAGAAAATAGTATGAGAGGAAATAGAGAGATTGTCCACTTCTGACCTCTTATCCTGCATGTTTATGAGAAAGAGAGAGAGAGAGAGAGAGAGAGAGAGTGTGTGTGTGTGTGTGTGTGTGTGTGTGTGTGTGTGTGTGTGTGCACGTGTCTATGCCTGCAGGTCATCTCCACTGATGATTTAACTACCACAGTGCCATATAGATTTAGCTGCTGGTAATGCGCTGCAGCCCTCCTGCTCTGTTGCATCTACCATCACATCACAGGCAGGAAACTGACTCTGTCCCCTCGAGAGGATGACAGATGCAGCTGTGTCACTCACTCACGCACCCACTCACCTAATCAAACACTTACAACGTCAACTCTTTGGGTCTGATGTCCTGTGGGCTCGCTTGTCCTTAAACAGCCTGATCGCACCATATGCCATGTGCTGTACATGTATAAATATGTATTACATACACATACAATATATGAGAGAATCAGTGCCTATTATTTATTTATTCCCACACAAACTCAGGTTTAAGTCTGACTTTTTATTTTGTATGAAGACAGCAGGAACCCAAAATACAAGAAAGCTGACACATAATCTTATATGTCTTATATTGTTTCACCTTTCTCATCAAAAGTCTATGTGTACCAAATCACGGGAAATTTATAATTTAATTATTCTTCTTCAAGTTTGAAGGGGGGGGGGGGGGGGGGGGGGGGGGGGGGGGGGGGGGGGGGGGGGGGGGGGGGGGGGGG
>JBBMJY010000022.1:16321429-16362750 GCA_037833715.1 Toxotes lorentzi
TACAAGGAGAGGTCAGTGCAAACACAACACACACACACACACACACACACACACACACACACACACACACACACACAGTCACCACTGCTTTCCAACATGGAGTCACTCCAACCTTGATGCACAGTTTTAGTTGTCTGAAAAACACAGTTAAACCACCGCAGGGTTGGAATACTGAGTCCTAGTTCATGCAAGAATAGTTCAGTAGTGGTTATAACACACTCCCTCTCTTGTTTTTCTTTGGATCTGGCGATCGGCACTCGGCAGTATAAATAATAATTTACGTTTTAAGGGAAAAGTCTCTCACTAAATCAATAATCAACCTGATTGTAACATAACTGTTTTAGACTAGTGGAAAATAAAACTGCGAATCAAGATCCTTACACATATTAGATAATTTCAAGGTGTGTGTTTACTTTACTTTACTTTTTGTTTACAGGAATCTTAGTTGGACAAAGCAAGGTATTCAGTGATCATCTTGGGCTCTAGGAAATTGTGACGGTCATTTTTCACTGTTTTCTGACTTTTTTTTTTTTTGGACAAAATGTTGAACAGATTAATTGCGAAAATAATTGTCAGATTAAGTGATAATGAAATTATTCAATAGTTGTAATAATATTTATTATAGTTATTAAGTGTATTACAGTTCATCAACTGATGACTGTATGATAATACACTTACAGTTCAAAGGACTTCACAAACACAGCACAAAAGATAGTCATACAGTAGTTTATGCACCCTGGCTGTTGCTAAATGGTACTGAAATACCGTTGACTTCTGGTAAAATTAATACCCAAGTCAGTTCCTGTAACTTTGTCTCTGTTCTACATTTGTGTCTGTACTGTCTGTGGTTAGGCCTTTGCCCTATAACGTACACACGGCAAAACAGCAGTCACACATGTTTAAAGCAGCTGTTATCATTTTTGCCTCAGACCAAAATTACAAATGAATGTTCTCAGCACTGCATGGACTCATTTAAGCAATCCTGCATGTCATATGGAGACAGATAGAGCCATTACCAAGTTTGTGTCTCCACCATTTAACAAACAGTATCACTGCTTGTTGAGTGCTGTTATCTGTCTGTTGTCAACAGTAAGATGTGATTACACTGATTAAATAATGTTACCTAATCGGTGTTATTTGTCGATGTATGTACACTACTGGTCTAAAGTCTCCATCTTTCCAGATGTTAGTGAAATTTACATAGTGAAATGTCTCAGGAATCATGAAATCTTAAAACCCAGCTTTAATCTCAATTTCTGACTCACTCAGCAGCAAATCACACACGTGAAGTAGTGTGGGAAGTTCATCCCAACACTGTTGCAGAAGTTCCCACAAATATGTTGCACTTGTAGTTTGCTTTGCTTTCACCTTCTGCCAGTTCATTCCAAACCAGCTCCACGGGGTTTGAGTCTAAAGACTGTGCAGGTCTTTCACCACCATCGAGTTCTTCTCCACCTGACGTTTTAGGTCATCATCATGCTGTAGGATGAACCAGTCTGTCTTCCTATGTTACTTGCCTTTTTCTCATCATTCTGAAATAAATACGGTACTACTAATAATGCATCAGAGGGTGTAGTAACACAGTTTGTTCCAACATTGCCTTTGTGCGTCAGAGAAGGTACATGAAATTTGGTTTGAAGTGATAACACATCTTTATGCATGTGCGTGTGCGTAGATTTAGCAGTGCTTGCTTCCTGTGAGTTAAAGTGTGGGGTAAAGTGTGTCTGTGTGTAGCGATGGTGAGGGGATGTGTGGAGGGGTTTCTGGTTTCCTGCTCCAGGGGTTGATTTTATGTAAATGAACTGAGGATCTCATATTGGGTGAGGTGGGGGGTCTCTCACACACACAGACGCACAAGGAGTTCAGGTCACAGCTTTCCTTTGCTCTAC
The DNA here is from genome assembly GCA_037833715.1 of Toxotes lorentzi. Taxonomy (NCBI): domain Eukaryota; kingdom Metazoa; phylum Chordata; class Actinopteri; family Toxotidae; genus Toxotes; species Toxotes lorentzi. Next base: position 16,323,319 of record JBBMJY010000022.1, read on the forward strand.
TCAGCTGACAGCTGCGAGTCTCACCAGTTTGCCACAGCTACATCTCCTCATGATGAAGGAGCGCTGCAGCCGGGTGCCACCTTTAGCCATTCCCCTTCCTCAGCAGCAGCAGCAGCAGCAGCAGCAGCAGCAGCAGCAGCAGACGCCCCAAGTGGGACCCGTGGGTGGATGTTGTTGCTGCTCAGGCTCCATGTGTGCCGTCTGTTCTGACTGTGTGTCTCTGTGTGCCGGCTGCTTGTTGACAGATGAGGCGTACCAGAAGCTGGCCATGGAGACGATGGAGGAGTTGGACTGGTGTCTGGACCAGCTGGAGACCATCCAGACCTACCGCTCTGTCAGTGACATGGCCTCCAACAAGGTAGGACAGGCTGCAACTTTGACCATGTTTTCATTTTTTTGTGGAAAAAAATTTAACAAGTACAAGCCTGATGTTTTTTTTTTGTTGTTTTTTTTGCACGTGTTTATAAAGAAAAGGTTCTGCTCTTTGAAGGAGCTCTCAAAGAATCTGAGCAACTGCTTGGAGAACTAATTCCCCAGCATAATAAACACATGAATGACAGTATACGGAATCCAGAGATACTGTAGCTGAACATGACATGACCCAAGCAAAGTCAACAGTATTAAAAGTCTGAACATGTACATTGAGAGGAAGGAGTTTGGGTTGGTAGAGTGGGTTTCAGCAGTAAGCAGTGTGTGCATGAGTACTGACTGCTTTTAAAGGCTTCCTGTACACTTGTATGAATATCACTGGATGTTACTCATCAGCTGATTTCTGCATAAACCAACACTTTTCTCTCTTTGAGTAAAAATAGTCTTACAAAAGCATCTGTTTTTGTCTCTTGGCCTGCTGTGGCCCTCTTTTCATTTTTCATGACTGTCCACTGGTTATTCTGTTTCTGCCTCAAGGTCCAGTTCTTTATATAAGTAACATCTTGACCATATCACTTTCTTTTTTTTTGACACATAACTTATCACCTTTCACTTGGTTGGTTCTGCTGTCTTTGTACTGCAACTCCTTATCTGTAGATGCGTCTAAGATTCGCTGAGCTGGATTTGAGTTTTAAGTGAGTCAATAATTTAGTCTGTTTTGTATAACTTTAAAACTTCTGTTACTCTAATTGTCAATATTACTGCCTTTAGGAGTTGCAACAGTAGGGTTGCAACCCAATCAATAAACTATGATGCAGACTTAATAATGTGGGGGAAAAAAAAACTGCTGGCCAGAACATCTTCATGTAGGGATTAGTTGTCTCAAATTGAACTTAAATAGCAAACTACAATGTTTTTTTTTTCTTTGTGCACAGATGGTCTGACAAGTTGAAGTGATCTTTTTTCATCTTTCTTGTCAAAAATACTTTAAATGTCCACTGGTCATTCTGTCTCTTCTGTGTCATTGACTGTGTGTGACGTGCAGCAAGGGTCAGTTCCTGGTTCTTTGTATAACAACCAGGAAGTTGAAAGAGCACGACAGAGAACGGTCCCAAGCCCTATGTAGATTCATCTTGTAGATCCCTTAATTTGTTGAGCTTTCTCAAGGTACTGACTCCTGAGGTTGATATATTAAGAATTAATGAGTTTCCCTCATACTAAAACCTTGAGTAACTATATCTACACTTTGTGTATGCCTTTTTTTTGTTTTTTGCCTTTAGAATCATTATTACTGCTGTATTTCCTTTAGAAATGGCATCAGCTGTAGTGAGGTGACTTTGATCAGACCCTGTAATACATCACGTCAGTCCCCTAGTCAGTGTTGAAGCTTTAAGCTGTGTAAGATGTGTGGCTAGATCATGGATATATTATGAAAATGGATAATGGAAGATAGTGTCTTGCTCTTCTTGGTTTGCTTTGGTCCACTTGCATGTGCATTACTGTTCCATAACTGGCTGACTGCTTGGCCGCCTCTCGGCCCACAGAGAAATTACATCATGCACATCTAAACAGTATTTCCTGGCTCTGGGAAAGTTGTAAATATGAAATCTCTATGGTTTAAAAATTGATAATACAAAGAGTAATAATTGACCTTGTTTGTTTTGCTTTGTTTTTTATTTTGCATATGTGTTATTTTTCCATTCCATAAATATCCATTATAGTAACTGGATATTGGACTGATGGTACCCACTCACTTGAATGAGATTTTCCCGCCTTGCACATGAGCCAAAAAAATTTTTTTTTAGGTTCAGGGGTTGCTTCAGTGTTGTGTGGTTCACTGCAAATGCGAAACCAGTATTTCACCCAATGGTCACGCTTGGCCTGAGGACTTTATATGGGGATGACGTCACAAGAATATATGTCACTTTTCTGGACATTGGGAAAATTTTACGGATTTATAATAGATTAAAAATGTGATAGAGTAAAAAACATGATCTTACAGATGTCCTGTCAACAGTTTTACAGACTTTCTTCCATAATGGTGGTCCTTGGGGAATACTTTTTGGGCTGCAGGGGATTTTTTTTGGTTGCAATTCCTCAAGTGTCCAATGGGGGAAATTGGCAGCAAGGCTGAGTGGTGGTACCATATGCAGCTCTTTTAATACATTCGACTGAGTGCTCAGTCATCTTTGTTGATGAGCTAACATCATTAAAATTAGTTCTTAAATTACTGTAATGGAAGTTGTAGATTTCAGCTTTTTTTCGCTGCCTCAAAACATGGTGGACTATTGTTTGCATGCTTTGCTTGTGGTAGTGAAACCCCATAAAGTTGTGTGTAAGAGAGCCTGAAAACAGTTCGTCAAGTGAGCCAAGAGGAAAAGCTTGTTATTTCTCATAAAACTGGACAACAGGATGCGAGGGATCCTGCAGTGGGTCAAACACAATAAACTAGAGAGGAAGAGAGAGAACATTTTTGTGTGTGTGTGTGTGTGTGTGTGTGTGTGTGTGTGTGTGTGTGTGTGTGTGTGTGTGTGTGATCCATGCAGACCCCTGGGCAGAGTGACTCTCTCTTCCTGTCTCCTTCCTGATCCCCTGCTCTCTCTCCAGACGACAATAGACATCCCATCATACCCACTGGATGGTTAATGGTCATGTTTATTTATCCCATTGCTGTCGTCATCTGGACACAGATCCAACAGAGTCAGCTGGACCGGCTTCAGTTAAGATACATGAGGATGACTGAATCCCTGAATAAATACTTCCAACCATTTCAACAGAAATGCTGTTATGATTTTCCAAACAGAATAACATGTCGTAATACTTTTTGCTATATCCATAGGTGCGGTAAATCTGCTGGTTTATGTCAATGCTTTGTGGGCTTACAGGACAAATTGCTCTTATCTCACTCGAGACTGTAATTTTAGCACTTTCACAATCACAGAAAAACTGGCAGAATTAAGCTGAAAGTTATCTGCAGGTGGTGATTGATTTCAGGAGCCTCCTGCTTTGAGAAATTCCAAAATATCCAAACTGTGGAATAATAAAGGGGCGGTTTTATCCAGCCTTTTTCCAGAAAGTAGTGTATTAGACTTAACCCTAAATTATAAAACAATTCAACAACATGAAAAGTTGTAGTTTCACTGTTGCAGATCGACTTTCAGGGACAGAAGTGTATTAAATTCTCCTATGTTTTTCCTCTCAGTAAGAAATGTGAGTTTTAGAGAGCAGAAAAAGCGAGAGTACAGGACCTGTCTGACCTACAGTGTACGATATCAGGTGGCACAATGTACTTGTTGTGTATTACGACCCTCTCTCAGTGATGTGACTTTGGCAGGCGGGTGAGTTTGTCCGGACACGTAACCATCTGTGGATGAGATATTGATAAGAAACCCCCCATCAAACATGTCTGTCTTGAATGCAGCTTGTGTGTTTATGTGGCTGTGTGTCCATATTAACAGAAGGTTAATCCCATTGACATCTAAACTATCTCACTGCTCGCCTTGTTTTAACAGTAAACTAAAACATTACACAACTGCTGACCCTTTGTCATGTGGGCCATTACACTCGACTTGGTTTTATTAGCAAGAGCATGCCAATTGGTTAGTGTGACCCTTGACTACCTGTTGTATTTAGGATGGAAAAACTGCTATTTAGGCTGTGGCAGAGTATGAAACATGAGTATGAGGGAGGTGAAATGTAAGAGGCTGCTGCTGCGCTTCCAAGGTGCAGTGCAGGGGGCTGTTGCTGCTGAGGCCTTACAGTACGTGACTGTCCTCTCTGTTATGTATAGCTGACGTAGACGGGGTCAGGGCCTGTTGTGAGTTGGAATATTCTTGTGTGTCAAGACTGTAGATCTCCTGTCATTGAAGACTTGTGCTGAAACGACAGGTCGAGTAAACAGTCAACTGACAAACATTTTGATAATTGTCTAAGTCATTTACCAGACTGTATCATTATATTTATATAATGAATCTCTTTCAGATTAATTAATTAATAAAAAAACAAAAAAGAAAACAACGGAATATGTTAATGACCAAGTAATAGTAGAGCTAAAAGGATTAGGAGGTACATCTAAAATGCAAGGATTTGCTGCTTATCTCTGGATTATATATCTTTAGGTTTTGGACTGTTGGTCGTATAAGACATTTTAGCTCCGCAACTAACCATTACTTTCTTGATTAATTGTTTGGTCTATAAAACAGAAAACAATACCCTGCAAAATATCCTAGAACTCATGGTAACATCATCAAATGTTCTGTTTTGTCCAGCCTACAGCCCAAAATTCCAACAAATTAAATTTACTATAATGTAAGATCAAGAAAAGCAGCAAATACTCCTATTTGAGAAGCTGGAACCAAAGAATGTTGGGCATTTCTGCCTTAAAAATGATTTCAATCATAACTCAATTAACAGAAAATCAAGAAAATAATTAGCTGATTAATCAAAAATGAAAATAACTGTTAGCAGCTGCCCTATGTGAAACCTTGATTGATTCATCTCAGATGCTGTTGGGCTTTTGATTAATACTACAGACATGTGAGCAGAACAGAAATCAATCAAATCCCACATGCCTGTTAGTACATTTGTTAATGTGTAATGCTCTTTGCAGTGTCAGGGATTAGTGCAGCTGCAGAGTCCCCTGCATCTTGAGGGAAATACAGACTGTGTACTATCAATACAGAGTCCATTTACTAAAAAGCAGGTTAGTGATTTTCAGTAACACTATTCTACCGCAGCACTCTGATGTAAACCTTTTTTGTAAACTCCGAGACTCTTGAAAGTAAGAATATTCGTCTGCCTTTAGCCATTAAACTTTCAGCTGAATAGATTTTAACTGCCAGGAAAAAGTATCTACTTGTGGCCACCTTTTATTGCCACAGTTCAAGGAAAATCACTTAACATAACACAGAACGACAAGTGCAATATTGAAAGTGTAAACCTCTGAGCTGTGGCAGCCAGCTGCAGCAGTAAGAAGAAGAGTAAGAGGCTAGAGGCGGGACTACCCCCATGAGGGAGTGTGTATGAGGCAGAGGTCTTTCTCTCTCTCTCTCTCTCTCTTGCGCATACAAAAACACATACACATAGACACGCACTCACTCTCACACATTGCTCCACATACACAGGGTGTGAGGTAAAGCCTAGTCAGACCTCGCAGCCTAAAGTGAGTCACTAGAGCTGTGGCGTTTCCCAGCGTCACAGAGCCGAGGCTTGGTCCTTGTACTCATGCTGTAGTCAGACTGAGAGAGACACTTTAACGGACGGCAGTCCCACTCTGCTCTGCACTCTACACACAGAAACATGGGAGCCTGCTGCTTTAACAAGAAAGAGAGGAAACTAGGGAAGCTAAATGGTTGGAGAAAGGTGAGTTTTCTTGGAATTTGTGTCGTTAAATACATTGTAGTCAGTTTTGTTTGGAGTTTTAGTGAACTGTAGGATCATCTGTCTTGTGTGAACTTTGCGTGCTGAACTTTTGGGGCTTGCTTAACATGATGTGAATTTCACGTGGTGTAGTTAGGCTTTTTCTTCTCAGTAGATGCTTTTTGTCCTTTCCGCCTGGTTATCTAAAATGTATTTCACTGAAGTGGATGCTGAATGCGCGCTTTAAGGTTTTCTGCCTTTTGCGAGCATGTGGTTTAGTTACTGTAGATGTATAATAACTGAAGTTCATGTTTTTAATGTTCATTTTCTATTTATACAATTATACACCTCTTCTCAGATGTTCATGCAGCAAGAGACAGTGGGGCATGTATTCTGCTTCAGAGAACCCTTATGCATCGATGTGCTGAAGCTAAAGACACAAAAACACAAATTTGTGGCTGTATTGTGACACACTTCTCTTCAAACATCAGAGTTATACTCAGGGTTTATCACAGCTGTGTCTGCCTGTACAGTATAACAGGATATATTTCACTCAGGGTGCTGAGGTGAATCTAAGTTAGGGGCATTCTAGAGACTGTTATTTGCAGATGCTGTTTTATTCTCCTTGGAACAATGTCAAACTACAGGCAATGCTAACCAGCACTTAGTGGAACGGTGTAGCTACTGCTCGAAAGCAGGCGAGCAAAAGTAATGGAAGGAAAAATGAGCATGTTTGTTTGTCTTTGTCAGGTCTCTAGAAGAGTCTGGCCATGTCTAAACATAGGGAAGGGGGTTGAGTTAATATGCAAAATGACCCTGGATTAAAGTCACCCAGGGCCCAGGCAGGTGATAAGCGGTGTTTCTAAGCATAGTATCAATGCCTGGAGACTGAGGCCAAACACTCAGGTTATCTGGGGAGAAAGAGAGATTGGTTGTGGAGATGAGGTCAGGTGCCGCTCAATGGTCAGTTTGTTCAAACAAGGGATGGAGAGAGTAAGGTAAATCTTTCTGCGAAATGCTGCATACATACATGCCATTGTTTCTGTCGAAATTATAAAACGTTGCTGTTGATAATCCGAGCATGCAGTTGAGTGTTGAATTTTGTAGAAGATGTTTCCATGATGTAAGCCTTTGCTGTGTCTTGCGCTTTCAAAGAAATGTCTTGGTGTAATACCGCCTGTGTGGTATTTTACTTTGGGATGCTTTCTGCTTTCGAAGCAACCAGAGCTCAGATGAGCACGGCTGTGCAGCCTGTTAACTGCTCTCCTCCGGCCAAAAATGGTGTTGCAGACACACATCTGACTCTACGGAGGCCCTGAACAGCCGGGAGCGATGGCAGTGATTCACTTACTTGAGAAATTGCTTACTTACTTTTATCTCCTTTCAGTTTTTGCCTCCTGTTCTAACAGCAGCCAGTTCTTTTTCAATACATCTTACTTCTTAGGTTTAGAGGCACATATACACGCAAGCACGCTTTCTTGTGCAGACACACATGAGCGTGAGTGAGTGTGTGAGTCAGAGGAAGTGAGAGGTAGTCAGGCCTTCTCTCAGAGTTGCCTGTACCTCTATCCGATGTGCGCACATTTCATATGTAGGTAGATTTCCTGATCTTTACACAGCTACGTCACTGTGCGTCTTTGCCATAACACCGACGTTACCACCCTGCGTCATACCTTTGTTAAAGAGAGGGGTGCGATAAACCACAACCGCTAGATTTACTGCTAAAGGAGAAATGACTGCATTAAGTTAAGTCTGCAGTGTTGCATACTGCAAATATGAGATTACTTTGCTAAACTGATTAGAATAGAAAGTTCACATGATAAAGTCAACATTTAATCTTTTCATTTTCCTAGAGATCATGATTCACTTTCGTTGAAACTCCTTGGAGTTGTGGAATAAAATTCATTTATAGTCATAGTCGTTGCACCAGTGACATTTTCTCATTTTCACCTCATCGGGGTAAATTTCGATTCGTTAAAAGATTTACTAATAACATTTGTTTGCATGTGTGCATATTTGGCACACAAAGAAGGTTTATAAGGTTCAGTCACATTGTAGGGTTCGTCACTGCAGGTTTACAGGGTCAGTGCTCTCTGAACACAGAACACGCCACACTACAGCATACTGAGCATAGTGTGCCCACTAGTGGCTCAAAAGGCACAACTTAAATCTGAAGCACCTCAAGTGAAAACAGCTACTGATTTAAAGTAAAGAATTTAGACTAGAAACTGGACTTGTGATTCAGGACGTATTTGACATTTCAGGCAAATTTAGGCATTTCCAACAGTGACAAGAGAGACAACTGAATCTAACAGAGAAAAACAATGTGTTATTCTGTAAGAAACTGCTGAAAATGAGTTCTAAAAAGACAGTGTGCTTATAAAAAAAAAGGCCATTATTACCATGTTTATAATTAGATTAAACAATCAGTACACAACACAAGAATCAGTATAGAAAAATAAAGCACATACTGTCTGATGTGTAGCGCCTGCTCAGATAATATAAACACGTTGCTGCGAGTGCATAAGATCAGAGTCTCGTGTCAGAAGGAGACTCTGTGTCTGCCTTCCTGCCTACCTGTCCGCCTGGCTGCCCCACACAGTGAGCTGTCCGGTGGGATCATGTCTGAATGGGGGAAGCTCAGCGTTATGTTTTTTTTTTTTTTTCCCCTCTCTCACAATGAAATGCCACAGGCTCCATTCACCCTCTCTGCCTCTGTCACAGCAGCTCTCTGCTGAATCAACCCAACCTGCGAGCAGAGAGAGAAAGAGGGAGAGGGATGGGGAAATGTGAGAGTAAAAGGTTAGGAGAGGGAGATATGGAGCTAAAAGAGACAGAATGAGATGGTAGGAACACAAGTAAATAAAAATGCAATGAGAGAGGGAGGATGTGGAAAAAAAAACTAGAGAGAGAAATAAAAGAAGACAGGGTAGAAACGGAAAGTGACAGGAAATGCGCAGAGGAAAAGAGAATAAGAAAGACGCCTGAGCATGACAAGAAGCGAATGGTTAAAAAAAAAAATAGAATACGCATTTACAGTATGTGGGTCTGTGAGAAAGAGATGCCCACAGAGCTCTAAGAGGCTAATCTTCCTCCAGTCTCATGGTGTCAGTAGGAGGTAAAGAGGCTTCCCTGACATGTCGCATGTGCATAAAACATGCATGTGATATGTCACTACCAACTGCGCTTTACTGCAGATAATAGCATTTGTAGGCTGCTGCTGTTTGTGTGTGTGTGTGTGTGTGCTCACACTGAGGCGTTTCTTTCAGCCTCTGGGGAAGCATAGCTCTTCAGCTCATTGCAGAGAGACATCCCCCGCTGTTATTTGTGGTTTCTTTATATATTATGCAGTGAGCTATTATATAAAGAGCTGCCTTCTCTCTTTCTCTTTTTTATTTTATTTATTTATTTTTTCTCTTTTCTTGCGCCCTCCCTCCCTGTTTCTGGTTCTTTCCCTCAGTGGGAAGATAATCCGGAATCCTCTCGGGGAAGCTTTGATCTCCCCCTCATCTTTCCGAGCTCGTGCACACTCTTATTGGGTTGAAAGGTTCTCTGGGAAGTTCTGTTTACAGTTTCCCATGGATTGGCTCTGAAGTGACAAGAACTATGGATATTTTCTTATTGGCGAGACATTGCAGCTTGAGGGTTTCACCAACAAGAGTCGTGACAGAACTGACAAAAGCACAAACTCTCCCTGAAATTGGCCAGTGGTACTGATGTAACAGTACATTCTAGTCAGGTGGCCCTAGCCTTGTACACTGCAGCAGTATCAACACCTGCACCAAGGACAGCCCATTGATTCTGCCAGCGAGGCAGACAGACAGAGAGATTGATGACTGTGTCGGCAAGTGGCAGCCGGGAGAGAAATCGGCATCTAAGCGGTGGAGAGTGAGGAAGAGATGGAGCAGAGGGAGGGAGGTGGGGGGGAACGATTTTCAGTCTGTTCATTGGTGGATGCGAGTGAAGGCGATGTGTGTGGTGTGTCCTTGTGACAGCTCAGCAGCTACACCACATGTCTGCCTGGGAAGGAAAAGGGGAAGCCTCTCCTCTATCCTCCTCTCCTTTCAAAACAGCTTTACACTGGCAGACTGATGCTGTTGCCATGGCGTTGGGATGTTCTGGTAATTGGCGTACACACTTACTCACAGGCAGCGAGAGGGGAATGGTGGGATGATGTCACCTAAATTCGGGAAGGATGCAATTATCTCCCATCTCTCCTTTTTCTCTTTTTTTCCCTCTTCTTTTCTTCCCCACTCTCTGGTTGTCTCTCGGTTGTTAAAAATAGCCTTCCACAGACACCCTGACAGCATCTAATATTATTATGGGATGCTGATAATGAACAGGCTTATGAATTCTCCACAATGGCTGCTGTACTCGGGGATGTCAGGAGACAACAGAAGCGTCAAAAGAGGGAGAGGGAGAGGAGCGGATGATAATAGAGATGATGGTGATAAAAATACTGTCACTGTGCGTTCACATTCCTCAAAACGTGCCCCATCCCCTTTGTCAACCCTCATTGTTTTACCATAGAGGGGAGGAATTGCCGTACGGCTTGATGACATTCCTTCACAATGGCTGACTTAATAAAAAATGGCTTTAAGAGGGAATTACAGGGGCCGGAAAGTGAAGAGGATGGGGTTTATCTGCAGCGCTTGCACAACTGGAAAAGAAGGAAAGGGGAAACAGGAAAAGTTACATCTGGAAGCCATGTCTGGATATTAGCTATCAATAACTCAAGACACCCCTTCAGAACTGTATATATACTCCAGTTCCAAGCTGTAATAAGGGCTCCCCCCCTTCTCCGCACTTTCTGTCAAATCATGTGTTCTGTATAGTGTTGCTGGGGCTTGCAGACTACAGCAGGGGAAAAAAGAGACAGAATAGGGAGGGAATGAAAAAGGGGGGGAGAGAGAGAGAGTGAGAGAGAAGCAGGGTAGGAGGGGGAGTGAGCGCTACAGCAGTGTGAGCAGTGAAGCAAGACAAATCCAGTGGAGGAACCCCCCCTCCAGTCAGATGAACATCGCTGCCTCACTCCCTCCTCCTCCTGTCTCCATCGCTGTTTTTTTCCCCTCCTCCCTTCCTTACTTCTTCTCCATTATTCATCAGTTAGCTGAGAGTCCCCAGCTCACGGCTCCAGCTGCTGCTGCTCCAGCCGATCCACCGAGCCTGCTGGATCTCCCCCTCGCCTCGCCTGGCTACTGTGCCTGCTTTTCCCTACATTCATCTATCCCTCCATCCCCAGGCATGGAGACTCAGAGCTGGCCCTTTTCTGCTGCTGAGAGGGAGAGTGAGCCATCATCAAGCTGCTCTCTTAGCTGTTGAGAAGAGAAACACAAGAGGAGAGAAGAGGGGATTTTTTTTGTCCTTTTCGGCGTTGAAAGAATCCTGTTCGTCTGCCTCTATTTTTTTCTACTGGATTACAGTTCTGGCTTTGTGTAGGAACGAGAAAACGGGGTCCAAAATGCCTGAAGCCAATTACCTGCTGTCGGTGTCTTGGGGTTACATTAAGGTGTGTGGTGCTTATCTACGTAGCTTGTTGGGATACCGCACTCGTTTCATTTGTACCAGTCTGAGCTGTGTTGCTGTTGTATTAGAGGCCATTTCTAAAGAATTTTAGTAGTTTAATAATACCAGTTTTATTTGTGGCGGTTTTCAGGATAGTATGCTAGCCTGATTGCACCAAAAGATATTTCCATCATGGTGAAGGAGTTCTGACAGAATGGTGTTTTGTGGCTCAGGCTCCATCTTGAGCCCTCTGCAGAGCTGTGTGTCTGTTTCTATGTCTGATAATGTGTACGTGTGTGCACGCGCATGCATCAGTCTGTCATAAACAGCTGCTGCTGCAGTGCCTGGATCTCTGTGTACTGTCAAATGCATCTGTCTCCCTTATCGGTTTTATCTATTAAAAACTGATAACAATATAAAACAGTACATAAAAATCACCAAAATGCTGGAACAAAGAGGAATGTGGGGAGCTGTGTTCAGATTTTCCTCTTGACATCACTGAGATTCTTGCACACTGACGCAAGTAAAACAGTTAAATAGGGCCCAAAAATGTGATTCTGTGTAATAAAACTGTAAATTGGTTGCAGGGGGTGAATTGAGGGGTATTAAAAGGTGATGGCCTCCCCACTGGTAACACAAATAACGATCCGCAAGTAATTTAAGGGAAAATGGAGGGGAAAATAAGATGTGTCCCCCCCACTGATTGTATGCTGTAATTAAATAATATTCTCGAGCTGGTTGAGGAAAACTGGGCACTGTTGTATTTTTCATGGAATCTTGAACCATAATTTCTCCCAGGTTTTCCCTCAGTGGAAACTGACGACATTATTTTTTCTCTCTCTCTCCCTCGTCCTCTTTCTCTCTTACAGTTCAAGAGAATGTTGAATCGGGAGTTGACGCACCTATCTGAGATGAGTCGGTCTGGGAATCAGGTTTCCGAATTCATCTCCAACACCTTCCTAGGTAAATGAAGATCTTGTGTAACATGTACTCATACCAACAGTTTCACCAATTTGATCTTTATAATCCACCTTCAATCACTACAGAGAATAACAACCATGGCCTGTATGTTTACAATACATAGAAAAATACAAATATACACAAATATTTGGTGGCTCAGACAAATACCCACTTCTCTGCTTTGCCGCAATGTTTTTCTGCAGGTTCAGTCTTTCGTATGATGTTAAGCTGTGCAACTTGTTCTGGCAGGCTTTTCTGTGGGGGCGTACCATAAAACACTGCGCCATTAAGCTTTGTCTAGATGTTTATTGCGCTGGGCTCAAAATGGCCATTAAAACCAGTGTAAAAAATGGACATTTCTCATTACATTTAGAGAAATAAAAAAATATACTGAGGTGGCTGGCTACTGTAAAAACCACCATTTGACTGACAAGTGAGTTTGTTAGCCAGACTCAGAGTAAGTGGATTGGAACTGGATGCTGTCAACGTGGGTTGAACATTGGACATCTGAGAATAGATGGTGATTTCTAAATATATATGTATTTATATCATCTTTACAAACATTAGTTTTTTTGTTACCTGTCTGCAGGGACTGTTTCATGATCCTGGTACCAAACTTAACAATCTACCAATTTTCCAGATATTTGATGTTAAAGTTGGCTTTTTGTAAAAGTGAGATTTCCACATAAGCGTGGCGATAGATAGAGGATAAATGCACAAACCTCAGGAATAGACAAGTAAATGGGTTAAAGATAACAAAGATTGACAAACTAAAAGAATAATAAGATGTCAGACAGAATGCATGTAGAGGTAGTTACGAGTATTAATAGACACTATGCTTCCCATCGATTGGCATTCTGATCCGGTGTAGTGTTGTTCGCGGATCCCTCAGACCATACAGAGCGAGAGGAGGGGTGAGGAGAGGCAGAAGATGCCAAACGAGGGAGGGAGGGAGGGAGGGAGCTGACTGCAGTGAAGGAGAAAATAGAGGTACAGAGGAACCCCCTTTGCTGGCAGTGAGATGAGCTCGACAGATTGGGTGACTCATCCCTGTCTTAATGCATCTTTGTCAGCAGGGACACCTTGTTGTCCCTCCACCTCTCCCTCCTTCTCTCGCTCCCCTGAGAATCCAGACAGAGATGACTATCGCTTCAGTAAAGAAATCAGGACTAACCTGGTGGTGGTACAAAGAAAGAACAGGTGAAGATTAATGAGAAGGGAAAAAAATGGCTGAAGCAGCACAGTTGGCCTGGTTTGGCCTCAGCTGACCAGGAGGACTGTTAAATCCTTCCATCCATAAAGATCAGTATCACATCGGTAATACACTCATTTCTGCTTTATATTATTTTTATAAAAGCATCCATTCAGGATCAGAAAAATTACATTTTCCTGCAATATGCCTGGTTTTACAGAAGTCATTCTTAAATCTACCACAAATTTATTATTAAATTTATTATACACTATTTGGTTTTTAGATTTTTCAGCTGATGATGAGGCAGACCGTTGACTGGACTCCCAGGGTTTTTCATCTAGGGCAATTTCAAACCAGGATTTTGGGCTTTCCATTATGGATTGTTGGCCGACAGCATGCTGGCCAGTCACGTGTGCCTTTTTCCCCGCCACAGCTGTTCTTGCAGTGTAATTCTGTCATAATCCCCTTTGATCGGCTAACAGCAGACCACAACTAACTTAGGGAATATACTGAGAGAAAAAAAAAGTCCCCAAAAAGCCCCCCCTCCACCTTCCCCCCTGCATCTGTGTCTCTCACACTAGAGCATATGGAGGAGGATGAAAAGGAATCATATGAAATCGAAATAAACGTGGGAGGTAACAGAGGAAAGGAAGAGGAGAAATCCAGAAAAGGAGAGACAGGGGAGAACATGAAACAGATATTTCACTTCACCTGCTAATTTTTTTTTTGTTTTTGAGATGAGAGCAAATGGGAAAAACAGGACTGTAAGAGACAAACCCATGTGATGCAGTTTATCACTGTGGAACAGTGCGTGCAGCGTTTACTGTAAACTAGCCCTTACCTATGTAGAAATGGATGACGATAAGATTGACACAACAAACTTGTCTGTGACACAATCGGTTCTCTCACGCAGACACACACACACACAGACAAACTCCACACCACAGCAGTGGTGATAATGATGGCTTGTAATAAATTGGAGGGAAATATATTGCTCTTCCCCTTGTTTCCCACGCAGCACATGTCTGAGAGCACTTAATTGCCCATGCTCAATTACCACTGGAGGACTGAAGAGACAGCGAGAAAGGCAGAGACAACAGTGCGACAGAGAGAGAGAGAGGGAGAGAGAGAGACAGAGAGCATGAGAGTGATTATTTGAATTACAGCTGGTAATTGAATAACCCTCCACAGGGGAAGGCTGATAGGCCAGCAATGAGCTGAGTCGAGGCTTGAAAGATGAGTGTACAGCTCACATACATGCCGATAGCCAGTCCCTGCAGGATTTCATTCAGTTCTTCTGTGACTGCAGTAAACACAAGGGCCTGGTTGGTTATTACTAGAAACTTGGTGGGTTTTTTTGCGGGTATTTATGGATAAAGTGTGAAGACTGGTGTATGCTTTATAATGATTTTGTCAATAGGAATATTAAATGAAAGCCTTGCATGTTTTAACTTCTTATTCACTTTATTTGTATCCAGATGTAGTTGAATAGACTTATAAATAGAAAAAAAACAAACATAAAAATCTGACTCTGTTCTAAGTGATTTGATAAAGCTGCAAAAGATCCAACTACTTATTGAAGGACTGACTTTATAGGACTACCTTAACTGCGCAGAAGCCCCAGCTCTCAGTCTGTCAATGGACTGACCTATGAAAGTGAAAAGAACAGAGGATGAGATGTGAGCCACCTGCTGAGAGACGAGGGAGTAAGTGCTGTGAGGGAGAGAGAGGGACAGAGACGAATGAACAGTGGGAATTCAGACAGAGACTGCAGGTGGAGGGAAGGGAGCATGAATGAACAAATGAATGGAGGGACAGATGATGAATAAACAGCTGAATCAATAATTCCCTCAGGAGCTAACGTGCTGCAAGTGTTTTTATAGTGCACCTGGGTCCTCAGGCAGCCTATACACCCCGCTTGGTTTTTTACTCAGAACCATATTACAGACCCATACTTTTCTAAAACAGAAAATATCTCTTTTCCCCTCCCTCAGACAAACAGAATGAGCTGGAGATCCCGTCACCGACGTCTAAGACCCGAGAGAAGAAGAAGCACCAGAAGCAGCAGCTGATGACACAGATCAGTGGAGTAAAGAAGGTCTCCCACGGACCCTCACTCTCCAGCAGCAGCATCTCTCGCTTCGGTGTCAAGACTGATAAGGAGGAGTTGCTGTCCAAGGAGCTGGAGGATCTGAACAAGTGGGGCCTGAACATCTTCACTGTTTCAGAGTACTCCAACAACCGACCTCTTACCTGCATTATGTACGCCATCTTCCAGGTATGGCGTGTACTACTTCTATCAATATTGATTATGTATGTATGTATGTATAGGTATGTTTGATTATGTACTACTAAAATCATGCATTCTTAGTCCTAAATAGATTTTGATCTTTTTCTAGGAGCGAGACCTGTTAAAGAATTTTAAGATCCCAGTGGATACGTTCGTGGCCTACATGATGACATTGGAAGACCACTACCATTCAGATGTGGCCTACCATAACAGCCTACATGCTGCTGACGTAGCCCAGTCCACACACATCCTCCTCTCAACTCCAGCCCTGGATGTAAGTTATATCTCATATTTCAGTCTCAGTTTTTAGCACCTCAGATCAGGTTCCTCTTACATTATCTTGTCCTCTGACCAGTATGTATCCTCAGAAATAAGGGAAAACTAAATTAGAGTGAGCTCTTACATCACCCCACTTTCCTGGAGTGCCACACTGGCTTTGAAGAGCTCCGCATCCTTCCAGTGAATCATTTGTTCCCTTCCACTTCACTCAGGGAGCTGTCCCTCCTTCCTTCAAACACTCGCCGATCCATGCCTTATTTGTTCGATTTTTCCTGTATGCCTTTTTCTCAGAGCTCTCCTGAAGTTGGAGTAGCTGGTGAAATACAGTCAGGTCAGGACGCCCCAGCCTTTAGATCATGATTTACACTTCTTAGTGTTCCATCTTTCATCTTTCTCAGCCATCAGGTGCAGTATTATACTCTTTCGCGGTGGATTTTCACAGAAAGGCTCGCAGCTTGTTTGATATTTGGTTGAGGATATAATTCAGAATAACATTTCTCTGGCCTTGTGTGACCCAGGCTGTCTGCTGTTTTCCTTAAAGGCAGAATGTGACCAAAACATTTGCATTTCCCATCACATTAAGCTTAAAAAGTGGATATTTTAATTGCAAGGTTTTCATGTACAACCCTGGGTGTGCTATCTCTCTCCCACACAATGTTCTGGGAATCAATAGTTAGTGAGGCATGGATTAACTGTTCTGTTTTTTGTGCTGGTATTTTTCATCTCCAGAAATAGCTTAATGTTCTTTTTTTCCTTCCTCTTTCTTCTCTTTCTGTCTCTCTTTCACAGGCGGTCTTCACTGATCTTGAGATCCTAGCAGCCATCTTTGCGGCAGCTATCCATGATGTTGACCATCCTGGAGTATCAAACCAATTCCTAATCAATACCAGTAAGTGAAAATATTACTCGACATGAATTCAAGTCATCTAATTTGTTTGCTTTCGTTAACCAAATAGAAGTAGTCACGATAAAGACTAAAATATTAAAATCTTGTTTTTACCTCTGTCCAGACTCTGAGCTGGCGTTGATGTACAACGATGAGTCTGTGCTGGAAAACCACCACTTGGCTGTGGGATTCAAGCTACTACAGGAAGACAACTGTGATATCTTCCAGAACCTCACTAAGAAGCAGAGACAGTCCCTACGCAAGATGGTCATTGACATGGTAATATATCCTGATTCCTATTCTATTCTCTTCTACCATCATCTTGATTTAAAACAGAATCTCTCTGAATTATCTTCATGCTGACAGGGGTTTTTTTTTTCCTCTCCTTTGTCCAGGTGTTAGCCACTGACATGTCCAAACACATGAGTCTGCTGGCTGATCTGAAGACTATGGTGGAGACTAAGAAGGTGACAAGCTCTGGAGTGCTGCTGCTGGACAATTACACCGACAGGATACAGGTAGATGTTTGTTTTTGCAAAACGATTTCTTACTTAACAGACAAAGAGCAAAAATCATACAGAACACCCTGTGTACAATATATGGACTATGTATTTGTGACTGAACATACTGGAAGCCCTCCACTTCTCTATTACTTTTAATAGCTCTAATCGGTAGCCAGTGTTGGCAGAGGTTACTCAGCCAATGATCATTAGCTGCCCTCCTACATAGCTGACCTCTGCGCCTGCTGTCACTCCTTTTCTCACTCCATCCATCTTCTTTTTGCCTTTAAGTGCTCCCTCTACACTCTTCCTGCAATGGTCTTTCAAGGATTTCTTCTTTATTAGATTGTTGTGTACTCCGACCTCCTTTATAACAAAGCTCAGTATAGAATAGCCTTAAATGTCTGTTCTGCAAGAATCAAATTTCTCCTATGCTGTATCTAATTGTGGATACAGGCATTTAGTGTGTGTACATTTTTTACTACATTGAAATTCTGTATTACTTACAGGTGCTGCGTAACATGGTGCACTGTGCTGACCTGAGTAACCCGACTAAGTCCCTGGAGCTGTATCGTCAGTGGACAGATCGGATAATGGAGGAGTTCTTCCACCAGGGAGACAGAGAGAGGGAGAGGGGGATGGAGATCAGCCCCATGTGTGATAAACATACAGCCTCGGTGGAAAAGAGCCAGGTAGGCAACAAAGAGCATAGAAACTGAATTATGCACAAACAACGATGGATGTGCAAATTAGCATGGGTGCATCAAAACCTCAAAAGAACTCACTCCTAACCCTCATTTGTCTCTTTCAGGTGGGTTTCATCGACTACATTGTGCACCCTCTTTGGGAGACTTGGGCTGATCTGGTCCACCCAGACGCCCAGGACATTCTGGACACACTGGAGGACAACAGGAACTGGTACCAGAGTATGATCCCCCAGAGTCCCTCCCCTCCCTTCTATGACCAGGGCACGCATGGACACAGCGGAGGCACTGGAGGGCAGGGAGGCGGGGAGAAATTTCAGTTTGAGCTGACCTTGGAGGAGGAGGACTTGGATGGAATAGAGAAAGATGGCGAAGGGGAGGAGGAAGAGGAGGAAGAAGAATTAGAAGAGGAGGATGATAGTCTAGGAGATTCTCGATCTCCTCCCCTGGACTATTTGGACGGTCAGGAGCATGAGGAGGGTGGAACGATGGAGCCCACGTCAGCAATAGAAATCGTGACACATGAGGCGTCACCTACAGATACATAGGGCTTCATCATCAGGCTCACATGGTGAATTGAAAGTTTTTGGAAAAAGAGGGGAAATCCTCTTGCAGCTGTGCTTTTTAATAAGCCCACAGAAGCAAGGGCTTAGTTTTGGCCCGCACAGGGGCGTCTTGCACTTGGGTGTTTGAAGCCAGACACGGACGGACAGTTTCAGTGAAGCGGCTTCAGAGTTCTCAGGAAATAATTACTGCGAACATTTTAGTCTTGGTGGACAGGCGAGACTGAGGGTGGAACTTGAAGGATTTTGGCCAGTTTGGGAAATGGTTACTTTCCTTTTCTGGACTGGCATTAAATGGACATTGACACTACTGAGAGAAGTTTTGTACCTTAAGACTTTTTTTTACAGATATGATATGATCTAGAAGTAGCATAGAGTAAGATCTACTGATGGAGACACGTTTGTATAGCAAGAGAAAGTGTTTACTTTTTTCCTGTACCATTTGTCAAAGGACTTTTGTGTGCCTTTTTTACTATTGTCTTTATAATAGTTTTTTATTTATTGAACACTCTAGTATGTCTGTGAATTTTTTTTTTCTTATCTGAAAGAGCAAAATCTTTTTTGTATGTTAAAATGAGAACAGTCTTCCATGTATTGGGCAATAGAGAAATCCAAACAAATGTCGACAAACAACTCTTGGACAAACTCATCTGAATAGGGAAAGACAAACCACCCACACACTACTAAACACCCACATTCTACACACATTTCATCACATTTGTTTTTCAATCTGAGCACAAAGTTTTTCTTTATGCATGGAATTCAAATGCTTATGTACGCTCTTGGTTCATGTCACAGTTTGTATATGAGATTTCTATTTGAGATGTCAGTCTATGAATGTCACAGTCACACTGAAATACATCACGTTTATTTTCTATATCTACTTCATATATCTTTTCTTTTCTCCTTTTCTTTGTAACAGTCTGCAGACCATTGGGGCTTCCTACCGTTTCACACCAAAACTTGACTTTTAATGCAAAACACTCAGAGAGGATATAAAATCCTTCACTTGCAACTATATGGTCAGGTATTCCTGATAAAAGTTCAGTATAAAATTACTGAGGCATTTTATTTGTACAATTTTGTCTTTTCATTTTTGCAGTTGTCATCGTGTTGGTGTGAAACTGAGGTGTGCCCAGCTCAAACCCTCATAACCTACAACCTACCACCAGATAAAACAAGCAGAAATACAAGCAGGACTAAAAACAAACAGCTCGTGAAAACAAGCTGCTTAAATGTATGATAAAATCAGAATTGAAGTCTGCCAAGGACAAAATGCACAACAGCAGTGAATCTATTTTTAGCCCACAGGTATGCTGCAGTCTTAATAATCCTGTTAGTTGGAACAGGTCCTGAACCCAGACCTGTCTGATGTAATGCCCCCCGCCCCTCTGCAATCAGGCCCAGACCAGATGATTAAAGGTGCTCTTACAGCTGCCTGTCTGAAAGGGGCTCTCAGACCATCATCAGCGCCACTATTCACATGGTTTACAAACTGGGCTCCACGGACACGACCCCAAAACAATCAGGCCGGCTATTTCTTCCTTGTGATAAAAATCCCTCAAGAGCTGCTTCTGCTCATTGACGTCAATTGAATTTTTTTCCCCTCCCCCTCCACTGTATCAGGTTTCCAGGACAGTCGGGTTATTAGGATTTGACACAGATGGAATTGCTGGAATCAGCATGGCAGACTGTACCCTCTGAAAAAGAGAAGAATAATTAGGTGCTCTAGTTTTAAAACAAACCAAAAAAAAATGCCTCTTTTTGTTTCTTCACTAGTGCATTGAGGAAGATGGGTTGAAAATGGTTTGCAGACCCTCACATTTCTACTCCTGTGGCTTCCATAACTGAATTTTCTAGACGTTCTAGTTGCATCTGTAATGATGTCTCTCCATTTTCATATTGGTTTACTGATATACTCAAAGGGTACTTCATCTAATTTCAGTCCAGCATGCTTAAGTGGCAATCGTTTGTGTGCAGTTTGTATGTATGGAAGGATTTGTATGCGTGTGTATTTCTATATGTGTGTTTGGCTGTGCTGACTTTGTAATCAGGCCTTACCCCTATCACTCCACACCTTTTGTCGCTACTGTTTGTCGCTAGGAGCTCAAGTTGGTCCTTTTTGCTGTTTATAACAGTGTGTATTTATTCTACACTTTAAGCTTGTAAATAAGAAATACTGTTTCAGTGTAAAATCTATTTTAATTTATATGCACTTGCATTACCTGGAAGTGGTGGTGTCTAATGTGTAGAAGGCTCTGGATTAGAGTCTTTTTATATATGTATTATATATTGTTTTTATATATATATAAATATATCTAAGTATATATTCGCACAATGTTTTGAGTGCCCAGCAGAGCAGCAGCTAAAGAGTCATGTTATTGTCACATGAGAATCTTTTAACTTCAAAACAGCCTTTTTATTTTTACGTAAAAGTTAATATTGTCTTTTATTGTAATGTCACAGACAAGAAAATGAAAAACTATATATTAATCTTATCATGCATGAATATTTGAATATTAAACCAAAAATGTTCTCACATTGGCATCATTTTGGAATCTTAATATCCTAGTTTCTATGTTAAGTTTTAGCTTAGTTACATTTCTTAAAAATAGCCAAAATGTGGATATGCTCATTTTGTTACTTATAAAATTCTTCTGATGGAAAACAATTTTGGACCAATTGAGTTTTTGAAGGTAAAAGGTTTTCATATGACAGCAGCAGTTTGGTAACCCAGAGGCGACATAGAGGACATGTTAAACTGCATAGGCTTGGATATAGGATCCAAGCTAGCTAAGGAACACCGAAGCTTAGTCAGTGCTTGGTATCAAAGTACACAAATAGCTTATTTTCTCTCAGCGACTTGTCACAACCTAAGCTTCTCCATCCAGCACACAGGTTTGACTGACAAACACAAAGCGATTGTCTCCTTTTACACTTAATGCACTTCATGTAAAAGTAGATAAGATAGGGGGACAGTATTGGTAGCATGCTACAATACACCCGGCACTGACGTGAATCATTCTGAATTAACAACAAAACATGATCTTATGTAACTGATTGTGCTAATGTGTGAACTCTTTCTGACCAAACTTGTTAGCAGTTTTGAAATTCAAATTTTGTCAGTATTAACATTGTTTATCTATGTTCGAGCTTTTTTTGGTCCTAGTTGTGTCCAAATGGTTAGCCAGATTTAGCACTATCTGCATGAAAGATGGGTTTTTTAACTGTCAATAATATGTTCAAGTCCGCCAGTTACTGCAGGTGGGTTATTAAATGTTTCACACAATGTATGGTATTATATTGTATATTGTGTTCAAAAATAAATCTGAAATACTTTTTCTATGAAGTGATTAAAAGCAAAGCATGAATATATTACATCTCTTTCTGCTGTTTTTTCCACCCCTCAGTCTATTTTTTTATTTTTTTTCCACAATGGGTGTGAACAACAAATTGGGTCACAGTCACGCTTCTGGTGGGTTCCCACATGTTTGTCATGTTTCATTAGGCTTTGTCCCAATGCAGAACTGAGCACCTGGGTCCTGTGCTAAAAAAAAGAGCCTCTAGTATGTAAAGCAGTATCAACATTGGTCTAAAAATCCCCGCGCGTGGCCCCTAGAGGCCTGTGCTGCTCCTGACACCCAAACAGTCTGCAGAGCTGTGAACCAATTTATAGACCAAATGACACAACCACCAAAAACATGCTAATATCACAACCCAAGAAGATACTAGACTGCAACAGAGCGAAATTCCATTTAAAGGTTTTAAGTCAGTCACATGAAACGTGCAGACAAGATGTACACAAATTGAGGGCCGAAACTGCAAGCTGTTTTCATAATCAATTGATCTGTCAAGCATTTCTTGGACTATTTGTTTAGTCAGAAGTGTGTCAAAATGCCTACTAAAAATGCCTACTATATCCAAAATGATCTTCCAATTGCTTGTTTTGTCCAACAAACAGCCCAAAAACCAAACAGTTTCAATTTTCAATAATCTAAAACAAACAAAAGGTAGAATCATGTCAAATCATTTTCTGTCAACTGATCAATGAATTAACAAATGTTTAATTACATATTTGTGTCTCTCATACCAAACTAATGGACAAGAGAGAGCTCTCTAACAATGAAATCTGACTTTGTGTAACCCTATTTGACAAATACAAGTTCCCACAGTTAGTCGACCACAATCTAAATGAAAAATAATAATAAAGCCACTAAAGGTCGGTAGACCCCGGCCTGTCCTGTGGGGAAAAAACAAAACAAAGCATTAACCTCAAACCTCAGGATAGTGCTGGAAAGTGAAATAGAATTCAAATTATATTATAGTGTGTATTAGTACATCTGTACTATGTTACTCTTCATTTTCTTTGACGTCCCTGTGTTTGCTGCATCATCACAGAGGTTTGGATCTAATGGGCTGAGACGGGAACACTGTGTGACACAGACTCAGCACCTCGGCCCACACACAATATGACAGGACTGTCCTCATGTGACGTGTGTGTATGTGTGTGTGTCACAAACACACAAACACACTACAAACGCCTTGCGAGGCTTTTTCCCAACGTGAACAGTAGATGATCATGTCATCTATTCAATGGTAATATCATGGTACTAACGTCTAAAAAAAAAAAATTCTCCCACAGACTGAAACACAATATCATGCATCAAATAAAAAAATTTTTTTCCACCCAAGGAGGACACAAAAAGTGAATACCTCAGCTGAGCGAACCATGCTTTCAGTCCTGTTCATTCAGATTTTAATTAGAAGAGTATCTCAAAATCTACTCAGCGGATTTTGGCAAAATTTGGCACTTTGACCATAGGCCAAAGAAGAACAGTTAAAAATGTGTTGCAGATAGCGCCACCACGTGGCAGTTCACAATGCACTTCACATTTTGTTTGAAAAAGGCAGTATGCGCTGAATACTTTCTTTTTTTAACTTCAACCATCAACCATATGTGGGACACAAACAGCGTGAGAAGGCAGAAATGCTGGATGAAGCAGGATTTCCAAAAATCTTCTGTTTGTCCATAATTTTCCACAAACAGCTGGTTAGACTGGAGGGTCTATGGACTGTGACACACTTTGGGGAACATCTCATGGAACACAATATTGTGCAACTGGTAACTGCTTTTTTTTGTACCTACTGCAACAAATTAAAAAAAAAAAGTCTTTAAAAACTAGTCTTACAAAGTCAACATAGTCTTTTACTGTATTTCTTGTGGATTTTTAGCAAATGAGTTCAGAGCCGAACAAAACAGTATAATAAAATATACTCTCTTTAGACCACTGACTGGGGAGGAATTATTCAAACCTAATCGAAAAAACTTCATGACATGGGTGAGAGGCTTGTGTAATTTCCATCCATGACCATTCATATCCAATTTCATAGTGATCCAGAATAATAGCGCTGAGGCTGTCTGCCCTTGTCTCCACTCCAACCTTGTTTTAAAAGAGAATCATGAGTGAGTTATATCACTCGGGTCTATTTCTAAGTCTCCCCTCGTGCTCCTCTCATTTGCTATTTTCTTCTTCTGGCTCTTATCCTCAAATTTTCGCATATATGTCTCTCCTGTCCTTGAGTATTTTACAAATTCTTCTTATTTCCTCCACTTCTCTGTCCTACTCTCCTATTTTCCATTGTGTAATATCTCTCCTTGTCTTGCCTGTGACATAACCTAGTAGAGGCAAGAGATTTAAGCTGATGAAATGACTTGCGTATATGTGACGAAACAAAGACTGACAGACATATGGGACCGGAGTCCTCCCCTGTCACTCCTTTACAAAGGCATGGAGGTCCATGTGGATGACCAACTTAATAAAGCAGAGAAAAGCATTTCCCACAAGTCGAAGTAAATGACACCACTTAACTGCTCCCCTGTGTGGCACACAGGAAAAGCTGAAGGATAATTTCAGTCCAGAAAAGGAAATGGTTAGCTCTGGAGATAATAGGAATTTGGCTGAAGGCTTGAAATTTCCCCTTGTGTCTTCTACATGTGAATGAAAGAGACACAAAAGAGAAAGAAAAAGAAAAAGAGGAGAGGTGTGTACGCTTCAAAAATCTCATCTTAGCCTGTGTCTCAGATGCCTCTCATTTAAAAATAAACCAAAAATTCTGCCAATGTGGAGAGAATATTTGGCCTCTTCTCAAAACAAACTTGCTCATAGTTTTCCGGAATTCAATGTTATTTTTATATAGTAACGCAGTAATAAACCTTAGGTTTTTGTTTTGTTTTTTTAAGATGCTGCCTCTCATTTCTTGTATTCCTGAAACAAGGGATCTGTGCAGTCAGATTTGAAGCTGCTGCAACAGTTGGGACACACATGAAGTTGTAGTTTCATAAGAAGACACACACACAAACACACACACGCACATACACACAGCAGATAGAGATGGAGAGGGAGAGGGCAGCTGATGTAACTCCTTTGAGCCGAATAGACGAAGGCCTCATTGAGATGTCGAGTAATTAAATGTAAGATTCCCGAGCCCACACAATGTTTTTTCACAATGGTGCAATGACAACTGTGGATTTCTTAGAGTCTTCATTCTTTTAATTTATATTGAACTGTGGTGGGATTTTCACAGCAGCTTAAAAAAGACCTTTGCTTGAAAAAAAACTCAGGCATTTTTTCTGTTAAAATCTCAAGACAAAGCAAGGTATTTTGCATGTCAACTGTTTCTGCAACTGTTCTGCAAGCCTCAGTTCATTTCCTGAGATCAGATGCAAACTTGGCTGTAAACATAAATGTCATTACATAAGAGTATGTGCGTCAGCTGAACTAGGTTTAAGTTTTCCCAGATGCTGATTTATAGTCATTTGCAGCTGTCTGTAGAACCACAGCTCATGATGATATAAAAGCCTGGCAGTTTTTCATTCTTAGTACATTTCTAAAAACATGCTTTCACTTTGTCATTATAGGCTACTGAGTGGAGATTGATTGATTGCAAAAAAGGTAATTTTATCCATTTGTCACTGAATTTACAACACAAGAGTGCAAAATATAAAGGGGTCTGAATACTTTCTGAAGCCACTGCACTTGCTAGGGCAACCTTCTGCTGTCTATATGCAGGATTGTTTTTTTTGTTTTTTGTTTTTTTAATTTACCACTCATTTTATAACTTGGCACAGAGAGCAAATTAAGGAAACTGTGAAGTGCGAAATCACACATAAAGAGTTCATTCAGTTCCCAGTCTTTTCAGTGTTGGCTTAACGTAACAGCTTATACTTATTATGACCATGAAGGGTTAAATATCTTCTCTTTTAATGCAAATTATGTGGCCCCTGGTTTTGCGTCATTGCGGTTTTATAGCTGGCTGCAGGGCCAGCTGGGTCAAACACTGCTGCTACTCCTCTCAGAGGAATAGACTGTTAAAAATGACAAGCTTGGCAATTGATTTTAATGTGCATTAAGCATTAGCGACCTATCCTATGGTACTGGCAGATCATTATTTCACATATCTTTAAATAGACTGACTTTAATGAAATTAAAGAAAAAATGCGTTTTCTAAATTTCTAAATAAGATCATTCTTTTAAACTTGCTTTTGTCTCATGACTGGGGCATTAGGCCAGTCCTCCTGCATGTCATTAAACAAGCAACAAGCTGAGTGGCGGAAACAGTAACAACAAAGAAACAAATAAATTAGTACAACAAAAGACAAAAATCAGCAGTTATGCTTGTCAGTTTTTTGTTGTTGCTATGTGGCTTCCAGGAAAAAGGCAACATGATGCCCCTCTTTGGTCCCCTAAGGCAGCATTAACCTTGTAAATGAAGCAAGTAAATCAGTCTCCTGATGGATACACGTGGCTATTTATATCCCCCGAGCCAATTAGAGGAGCGATGATGAAGTGGCTGAGGGTGCAGAGAAACACCACTGACAGCCTGTTTAAAGAACCTCAGCGAGTGCTCATTGTGCTTGCTAAAGCGATGAGAGAACAGGTGGACACAGCTGGCAGCGTTTTGAGGATATAAGCCAACACTTCTAGATTGTAACCAGAGCACTGCAATACCTGCTGAGACATTCAGTGGTGCTCGCAAATATGTGAACGAGAAGTCTCAAACTGCTGATGCAGCACATTTAAGACAGCACTTGTTAAAATGGGGTCTGTTATACATCAGGCCCAAGCCTGGGAACAGCAGTGGGGCAGTGGAGGCTGAGGCTGAGAGCTCCACAGCCACCTCCTGGTTTTGGGGGGGAAGCATGCTCTCTTCCTGGAAACTGTCTTAATATGTAACTACTTGGTCTGCTGAAGACAACTTGTCTTTCTATTAGAAGTCTTTGAAAAACTGACATGAACAGACATAATCAACAGTCAGTAATCGTCTCAACTGTTCACTCCATAGAAAACGTAGGGGAGGAAAAAACATCCTAACTGAGTCCAAGAGTAAGGAAAGTGTGTTGTTCCATTGCATGACCAATTTCACAGTTGTTTCTGTTTCCCTTTTCTCTGGTACTTGCACAGCTGTGTCACTGAGCCCTTTGGTTATATTACTCTAATCTTTATAAATCATTTGTTGCTCTCACGCACCCTTCCTAAATCATAGAGTTCTGCAGCACATGGGAACAATTCTTTGGCTTGCGTGAGAGCTTGTGTGATGACACATGCGTGTGTGTGTCTTTCACTCATTGTTCTCCCGTAGTGCCATTCCTTCCAGTAAACTCCTGTTCTTAATGGCAGACACACACAGGTCAGCTTCTGGGCTTGAACCAGGGTCATCTTGTTTAAGAACTCATTCTCTGACCACTAGGCAACCCTACCATTACATATAATATTTTTGATGTTTTTCAAAAACATTACATCAAATAAAAAAGGCCTGGTGTTGCCTACAGCATTACCCTGGAGGGTCCTTTCTGTCAGGTCAAATTTCTTTTTACGGGCCATAAGTTTGTTTCAAAGGACCTTACAATCTTTACCGCATTCAGTACCCTCAACTTAGGAAAACTAAATGGGAGAACCATCAGGAATAGCAAACCAGGAGCAATCCCTCTTCTGTGACAGAAAAAACATGTAATAAATGTCACAGAATACAGAGGATGCAGGACTAGAAATGCAATGTAGAGACACAGAATTACAATCTGCAACAATAAACTGCAAAATATCAAAAGGTAAACAGAAGAACTACTGAATTTAAAATAGAACCTACAGTTATGACTTACAAAGGTAAACCATGGACTGCATCATGACCATAAACTGTGGTTTTGACTAAATAAACCTTCTTGGGGTAGCCCTAATTGTTGTGGATATATGTTATTGCAACTTATTTATGAAGTCTTGAGAGCATAAATACCAAAAAAAAAAAATGTCTCTGGAAGGTGTTTGGGTTTTGTGTTCCACGCTAATTATTTAATATACGTGTGAAAGTAGAGCACCACACTTATCCTGAAAGGTAGGAACAGAGGAAATTTAGCAGCCAAACTAAATTGCAAGTCAAGTGAGATTAGAAACACTCTTGGAGGTAGTGAAAGTCGTAAAAGTGGAAATATTCCCCACAACATGTATTAAAGTGCTTTTAACGGGTTACTTTCCCAGTTTCCACAGGGACAGAAAGCTGGGGTCAGTAAGGCTGTACACCAAACAATCATTGAGCAGCAGGGTTGGACACATGGCTGCTCACCTGAAACAGCTCCCATTTTTTCAAAAATTACTTTACTTTGTTTCAGGAATTTGCAAATATTCATTAAAGTCACAAGCAGTGTCTTATCATTAACAGTCATTTTTGTATTTTAGACAACAACACAATGTATTACAAAATGTTAGTACAGGTAACACAAGCAACCTCCCAGCTCAACATTGTGCTATCCCTCTTTTCTCCTATTTGCGTTGTCCCTGTCCCAATTCCTCTTTCCAGGACAGGAGCTCTGCTTAGTTCTGACAGGTTGAACTGAGCATGTGCAGTGGCCATGTCTGGCTCCACAGGGGAGGGGAGAGGAAAAGAGAGGAGCTAAGCAAATGTTTTTAACAAACCTGAATAAAAGTTGTAGTTGAAGACATCTTGGACATCTGAACACGTGGGTCACCCCAGGGAAGAAAGGAACCTCTAGGTCACAGGACTTTATGAGTTTCATATATCCAGCTGCAGCACTGCCGGGGTTCTGAGTGAAATAAATGAAAGAGAGCTCAAACTTAAAATTCAAAGAAATTTACATCTTGGACGACACTGTTTGACTGAGAAGTGTACAGTCACAGATGCAGGGCAGAACTGGCAATTACTGCCTTGCACCAATTTCATCAAAATTAAAATAGTAAAGAAAGAAATCAGGATCTTGTGGACTTGTTCTTGAATTTTTACCACAATGTGCCTGTTTTTTACTGAGCTACCTTACTACACTTAAGCTGCCCTAGTAAATAGGCAGTGTTCCCTCAGCAAATTGATGTGTTCACGTGTGTGTGTAACTGTGTGTAAGTGAACAATTACACGTGCAGCGTGAGAATACAGGAGTTAAGACAGAGAGAGAGACAGCCAGTCAGACAGGAGACGCAGTGACTTGGGATTTTGACAGGGTTTTTCTCTCACATCGTATCAGACACGACCAAGTCCTCTCTGTCGATCGGGTTGCCATGGCAACTGTGCCAGAGTTGAATACCGAGACGCAATCTCTAGACACTTTTATGTTGGATAACATCTCCACAGTCACAAACAAGCAACGTGTTGTACAGCAGGTATCAGCACAGATAAATTCTGACACACACACACACACACACTCACACAGATTCATTATGCTAAAGATCATAACTGCATGTATGAATTACAACTGAATATAGAATACAATATGGATCAGAGACAATTAAGCTGAGGCATTTTCCACTGCTTTCTGACATTTTAAAGACTGAAATATTCATAAAAAATATAACTGGTAGATTGATCAACAGCGTGTACTGCATACTGCATTAGAGTGCAACTAAACAGTAGCCTCCAGTCAGATGCGCGCCATTCAAATGACACAGTGTATGTGCTTTGGCAAACAACGTTCCCTCATACTGGTAAAATAAGAGGATCATTACGTGGACGAGGTACAGTTTGCATTTTTTTTCAGTCTAACTTTGGTCTCCTGCGTTGTAACAAACATTTGGGGAAAAAAACAATCAGATGCGGGTGAGCAAGGACAAGGTTCCTTGTTGCGCAACACTATTGGACTGCACGTCAAAATATTGTGCTTTGCCGGAGGAAATTACTTTCCTAGGCGGTCTTGATAAATTATTAACCAAGGAGTTGGGAGAGCGGACGGAGCTGAAGCAGCCCAACCAGTAAAAAAAAAAAAAACAAAAAAAAAAAAAAACAGCCTACTAGCATTTACTTACACGTGGCATTTAAATCCCAGTTGAACTATTCTGCTTCACCTGGGTGTGAATGAATAAATAATCTAATTAATAACCTGCAAGTACATAAAGGAGTTATGTAAGGCTATGGTTTAAGAGGAGAGAACCATTTTCTTTCTTTCTTGCTGAAATATGGCTGTCACTGTCTGGCACCAGTTTGTGACTTTTAAAACTATATAATCATTGCTTTAAACTTTGACATAGCCAGCTGAAGTTTTAAATATAGCCCAAATACAAGTCCCACAGGTACTTTGACAGCACCTACCTACCTGTTTAGGAGACATTTTCATATTTCCAAAAACCGTGTACCCAGCTTGAACAATAAATGTCCCATGCACTGCACTGTAAAGAAGTGCAGTGGTGGTCTGGTGGCAATAAATGACTTGCCTTCGTCTTCATTTTGTGTTTGTCATATAAATACATAAATTATAAATATATAAATATATATATTTAAAAAAAAACGTTATTATGAATATTATTAATCGTGGTACGCTAATAATAACTTTCAATTTTCAAGACGAAGGCGAAGCTATTAATTATGTCACTTCCGGCG
Organism: Toxotes lorentzi; assembly: GCA_037833715.1. Lineage (NCBI taxonomy): Eukaryota > Metazoa > Chordata > Actinopteri > Toxotidae > Toxotes > Toxotes lorentzi. The sequence goes on from JBBMJY010000022.1 coordinate 16,353,796, forward strand.
ACCATCTTTGATTGGCCGAGAAAAACAGTTTCAAGTTCGAAAACGGTTTGAAATGATTCTTCGTTTTCTGGGAGACAGACTCGCTTTGGTTTCATCTGAACAGAGGAGACTTAAAACGAGGAGGATTCTACAGACGTTTTCCTAATAGTGGTAAGTGTTGTATTTATCTTTGAGAAAAACAGTTTACTCGGGTTAAACTGCTTTGACTCAAGTGAAAATACAAAAATTACAGTTGGCTAGTTACATAAGTGGTACACGCTGGTGATATCTTAAACAAATTTACTTTGACTGTTTATCGTATCGTTTATCACTTTGTTTTTCAAATACTTCACACTGCTTTGCCTTAAATTTATTCAAAGAAAGAAAAATATTTCTAGCTAAAGTAATGGGCAGGTGTATAGCATATTATGTCAGCTATTTCATATAAAATGTTGCCAGCTACATGTACAATAGTAATCTAATATGGCTTAACATGTAAAGGTGGCTGGATGCTGATAATTGTAGGATACCTATTTGCACGACCTTGCTAGTGGATTCATCCAAGTCCTTCACTTAGGCCAGGTCCAGACACAAAACCCTTACTGTCATTACACTGTTGATGGTATCAACAAAAAGTATAAAAACTGTTTCAACTTGGCAAAGTAGTAGGCTATAATTAGAGAAGCAGTGAGTGTGGGCATTTCTTTCAGTGTGATATGCATTTGGCCTAACATAAAACACTGTGTGAGTCAGGAGTGAGAATCAACAAAACTGGAGAAACAGAAAATATTTCATGGGTTAATTTGTGGCGGAATTCACATGAACTCCCTTTTACAATGCGTTTGAGCACATCTGAACATTAAAAGTTGAAATTCAGTCCAGTCTTTTGTGGGAAATGAGATCATAGCTAGAAATTCAAGGTAGTAAATATAATAATTTGCCAGAAATTGATTTACAGTAAATGATGTAACTACTTCCTTCTGAGCTGGCCTGTGTATTTCTGGACTTAAGCAATGATCCTGTAACCATGGAGACCCTGCACAGAACAGATTAGAACATCCTAGAATTTGAAACAGGAAACTGGCATTTTTTTTTTTGGTAACAGGAATCATCTGTTATCAACTACCAAATCTCTGGTGCATGTACATGTGCTCCCACTTCATTGAAATCATGAGTAAGAGTTGAGGTAGAAGCTGACGTATGACATATGCACATTAATGCAATGTCCTGCTGTATTTTGTCATCACTTTTTGCTAATAAGGAATCTTGTTGTTTGAGTGGAAGGATTAAATGTTGAAATACTGTTTTCAAGCCATAGATTTTGACACCTTATTCATGTAGATAAAACTAAATCCTTGACCTGTTGGGTATTTTGCATTTGCCAGATGGTACTGCTGCTCCGGAAATGAAATCACATTGTTTATGAAAACAGGAAGACTAGAAAGGTGTCTACCAGTTTACAGATCCTGACTTCAAAAAACATTGCTGAGATCTATATGAGACTAAATCACTTAGGATGACTTGTTGTTGGGGATTTTGTGAAAGTTAATGGAGCACCTTTGGGGATACAAGACACTGTAGCCTTCTCAGGTCTTGACATTGGGTCCTTGAAATCCCTCTGTAAATATTAAAAACACAGTGGAGTTAGCTAGTTAAAGCTGTTAAACTTTATTACAGAATCTTATAATCCGCCACGTGAGAGCAAGTGGTGAAGTAGGAAGTAGAGAGAGGATAAGGGGACGTAAGTGATTTGCTTTTGTCATATGAAGTAACAGGTAAATAATTATGTTTAATGTGAGTTTACTGCAGTCGATTCATTCAGGTTGATTGTCCAAGCTCACTTCATCTTGAGGTTTGGTACAACCAAAAAATAATTACCATTTGTTTGGGAAATTGATATTCTGTTTGATTAATTACGCTGATTATGTTTTTGTAAGAGCTGTGGTGGTGATGCCTGGGGAGGGTTGAATCAAAGTGTTATTGGCCAGTCTGTACAGCATCAGCATTTGATGATGTTTGTGTCCGATCATTGGGCACAATATTTTGGTGAGTAATCTTTAATTTTGTTAGTTAAATGGAACAGGTTTTGTTGCATGTGATAATTCACATGGTGCTACACCTGAGTTCCGGGTCTGGCTCCCGTTCCTCTACTTCCATTCTGTATCAGTGGTGATCCTGTTCCATTACTGAGCACGTTGTTTGGAGCACATGTGTGTCCAGTCTTTTATAATACAATTTTGGTTGTTTAAAAACAAATATGTTGATAGCAGTTATAAAGTCAGATACTCTTTGAGAAAGTTTGACACTGCTTTATATTCTTTCAAACAAATGTCACTAAAAATTAAGACTTGGCAAGAGACATTTCACAAGTGTCTTTAAACAAACACTCACTCAGTACAGATATTAGATGTAGCTCTGGGCTTAGGGGTCTCATGTTGGGACAGTTATAATATCCCAGAGGCCTACTGCAAGTGTGAGAGTTGAAGTCGAGTGAGTTCAAGTGTGGGTTAGTGATATGTGGGAAAAGCTGCAGTGGAAAGAAGGGATTGCCCAGCTCGAGAGTGATGAGTGAGAAACGAGGTTTCAGTTTTGGTTGGACTTTTCCTGGGAATTCAGCCTGGGAAAATTTCTGAACTCTGTTCCCTGTGATGAGCTGTGAATACCCTCAAATGCAGCATTATCAAGAAATAGACTCCTAGTTCTGCACATGAAGACAGCGCTATGTCCCTATATCCCACTGCAGCACAGGGAGCACTTTGGGGAAAAAGGATTAGAAGTGGTCTCAAATAAATTAGAAGAGCCTCAGGTACCAGGAAAATGTTTAATGCAGTATAAAATAAGTATTCCACATTTGAGTTTTTGCAGTATTTAATATCTATATCTTTGAAGACTGTAAAACATATTCAGGTGTAAGAAACAGGCAGCCAGTACAGACCTGTTAAGACCAGGTGAAGTGAGAATGTTTTACATAAAAAAGGACTTAGCAGAGTATGAATTTTGGTTATTCTGCAGGCTCCCTAAGAATAACCTGCAGGGAGCCTGCTTTTCCTGCTTGTCTTTCCAGGTTTGCTTAGCAGAAATAATTTAAGAAGCAGAATTGAAATTATTTTTTTAAAAGTTAAATAAGTGAACATCTTATTGAGGTAAGTCTTTAATTTTGGTATTTAACATGAATGGAAAAGCAATGTGCACATAAAGTAAATGAGAAACACTTGTGTTTACAAAATAAACTTTTGTCCGTGACTTTTAGCAAGGCATTGAGTCTGATACTTTTTTGTGTATTATCCTCTTGTGCCCTGGATCTGCCCTGAATGTATGAGCAAACAGAACTAAATATAGAAGAAAGAATGTATCTCCAGCCAACGTGCATGGTTAAATACAGAAAGTGTTCTTGTTGATGTTGGAGAAGGAGTGAGTCACTCATGCTGTGTTTGCCATAGATTGTTCATGGGGGAAGCCTTAAGTGTGGAGGAGCAAAGTATTTCCTCAGTGTATCAGTCATTCAAGCCTGTCTTCTTGCTCGGAAAAACACCAACCAATCAGTTGTGTTACTGTATAACTGTCTGTTTCTTAGGTTTGGTATAATGCATAAGGAGTAATAAAACACTGTGCTGAAGTAGCCAGTCTGCAAGTAGTGTGGTCAGTCAGTCCATGTTTAAGAACAATGATCCTTCATCCTGTTCGTTCCATGTTCCCTTGTTGCTAATTTCAAAGCTGTTTCATGGTGTACTTTTGCAACAATTTCTAAAACCTATATGGCTTTATTTAGATTTTTGATCTGAAAATAGTAATTTTCTTTTTCTTTTTCTTCAGTTGGACTGTCCTTGCAAACCGTAATTGGCTAAAAAGAGCTGAAGGAAAAAGGGAGAACATTTTGGGATTACAAATTCCTTAATCAGCTGACATCAGAATTTGATTTATCACACTGAGGTATGTTTGGTTTAAAATGTTACATTAAAGTGGTTAAGCAGTTCAGCCTGTGGGCATCACGGAGGCAGCTCATTTTAAAGCAGCAAGTTTGCCGGAAGTGTGTGTGTGAGGGATTCGGGTGAGCCATGTGTGTGGGTGAGCAGAGGCTTTATGCTTTATTGTTTGACACCCAGGAGTTAGTGTGGTATAAGACAGCAATGAGTAAGAAAGACTAAGGCAGGCTGTGCCTTCTTGGTGGAAGGGTGCTTTTGTATGTATGTATATGCACATGCACAAAAAATGTATGTGTGTTTTATACATAGGAGTGTGTGTTTTGATGTGTATGTGAATATTATCTCCTTCTGCATTCTGGCAAAGAGGATGCTTCAGCATGGGAGAGAGGCCTTTGATGTGTCATCTCCAATATTGTGTATTTTTGTGTGTATGAGTGTGTGTGGGAGTGCCCTATATACACACAATCCGAAGTTGGTCCACAGGTCACCTTTTAGGATACCTCAACATAGCACAGGACAGAATATCACAGTGCAATCTAACAGAGAGTTTTGATGCTATTGTTTTTACTTTTTAAGATTAAACTATTCATCATATTGAATAAAATGGAAAAAAATGAAAAAGAAAATAATCGTCTGTTGCAGTCAGAACTCGCAGTCAAATGTTGGAGTAGCATGCCTTCCCAAAACCATCTAATATTTTGGAGCTAATCCCATAAGTACTCGCTTGACTCCCCCAGCAGTGACCAATTCGCTGAGGCTTTTGTGAGGTGCTCTGTCTTATCCATCTAATCACAGTAAAAGCGGAGCTGAAATATTTTAAAAGAATGTCGTCTACTGCCATGATTACCATTCCACTCCCTCCTATTACACACATACAGATATGCAAAACCACACTTCCCACTGTGTTTGTGATCCTCTTCCTTTTCCCCCCTCTGACTCAAGAAGTGTGATAAAGTCTGTGGGTTGTGATTAGACCTACTTGGGTTCATGGCCTACAGTGAGTTAAGACACCTGTGAAGAGTATGAGAGCATTAATACCATTATGATTGTGAGTCATTTCTGAGCCATACAATGACAACATAAGCCTTCCATATTGTGATTTTAAGTCTGCTTCATGACCTACTATACATATGTTGAGAGGCAGGTTCATCGTTGTTGCTTCTCTGAAGAACTGTCAGTTACAGAAGATCTTAAAAATCTGCACTCGTATTTTAAGATACCTCATTAATTATTGGTCCAGTATTGAATGCGTCATTGGGAGGCCTATCCATGCTCCTACCAGCACGTCACAACACACACACACACACACACACACACACACACACACACACACACACACACACACGTAACCTATATTAGTAATATTCTTGTGGGTGTCCAGCCAAACTAGAGTGAGCCAGTAAGCAAGCGTAGGCAAGTTCTTTCTTTTTTCCCAACTCTAATTCAACAGTGGGCTATGGGGTTTTTCCTGTGTTCGTTGTCTGAGACAGCTTTGTGTTATTTTCAGTTCCCACCTTAGCTTTAGACAGAGGAGTCATTTAGCTCAGTGTCTTCTTTACAGGGGTTATTTACCAGTTAAACAGACCTAAACCTCCTAAATCAAATTTATATCAAGTTACAAATTTGCTCAATTTTCTGTTTGAATTATGAGAAGACACTATTAGGCTCTATTGAACTCATGCCTGTATTATTTCTGTTGTCTTTAAAATACTCCTTTGAAACTCCCAGCAGTGAGTTCATCTGGCTTCATTCTGTCATCTCAGCCTGGCTGTCCAAGCAAAGACCGGTACTCTTGGGAGTTGCCTAATTTAAACTGCTCCACTGTTTATAGATATAAGCTGATTGTATAGCAAGTTTGGGCTCTGTTTATTTAGGCTTGAGCCCTGTGTGGTAATTGGTGTGAGTAAGAGGGACATATTGGACTGGCGTTGACATCCCGGAGACCATTAGGGAGACCACAGACCAGACCAGCGCAGTATCAGAGGGATGAGCTCATCTTTTCCATCCACTGAGGCTGGAGGGGAGGACTGGGGTTTCAGAGGGGGCTTGTAATATGGGGTTGAATCTGGACTGAGAATAGTCCAGGTCAGAGAATAGACCAGGCTGACAGTGTTTGTCATTAAACTTGTGCTACAGGGCATGGAGGCAGTAGTAAATGTACTCAAACAAGACTATAATTTCAAGTTCTCTTCAAAATCTCTTCAATTTGATTTTCATTTTGTACTGAACTGACCACTTAAAACAGTGCCTTTGGGTAGCTGGTATAAACTAGCTGGTCTGACTGAATATCTTCCAAACTGAACAACTACTACAACACTTACCAACGATCAGATTAACTCAGTACTGACTGATTGATCCCCTCACCTGGCACCTAAAATGAAGCACAGCTGTACTGTTCGTCTCAGAGAACAGTGTGATACAGTTCTTTCCAAGCAAGTGGGGAAATGACAAAGAACAGTGTGTCTGCCTGCTGGTACTAACAGACAGCGGGCATCATGAGTGGCTGGATGGCACGTAGGCACTTGATATGGCACCCTGCCACCGCCACGCCTTATCGCCCTGCATGCCTTCCCCTGCCGCTGAGTGGAATGTTGTTTTGGTTTGACTTCACTCACTGCAGCCTAATCGGTGGGTGGGTGGGTGTTTGCCTGTGCACATTTAATGACCGCTGCCTAATCATCATCGCTCATCACGGCACTTTGGGGGTGGGGAAAGATGGAGTGAGGTGGAGGTTTGCAGGGAAGTTGATTCAGTAGTGTGCAGGAAGTGGCACAAGGCCTTGGGGCATGAGACGTGACAGTTGCAACATGAGCCCAGGGAAGTCCCAGTATAGAGATGACGTTTATTGAGCAGCATCATATCTGTAAAACTGTTGACATACCTGATTCTAAGGGAAGAGTTCTCCAGGTAGGTGAAAGGTGAGAAGGGTGTCACGTGTAAGGGTATGTGTAATTGACAAAGGAATCAAAATGGCTTTAATTCTAACACAAAAAACAAAACGTTTCCTTTGGAGTCAAAGTAATCACACTAATATATCCCTTTTGATTAGATGTACACCCCCTAAGTCCAGGTGGGACACAATGTTGACGCATCACAAATTCACCATAATAATTTGTTCAAGTCATTTATGCTTTATTACACTGTGTGTAGTGAATGGAGAAAAAAAACATTAAAAAAAAGAGCATGAATGAATACATGTTAGTGTTAACAGGTATATCAGTGTTGGCTAGCTATGAGGGAATCTGATGATTTGATAGTATGAGAAAAGTCACCCTTCTTGCTCTCTGTTGTCTTATCTCATAGCACTCCATAGTAATGTGCGACTGGGCTTTCCCTGTTCCACAGTGCCCTGCTCCTGTAGCACTGAATTAGGGTCATCATTCTGCTCGCCTCGTTAATTGTGGCAAAGGATAGGATCTAATTGAAATGGTTTCAGTTCATTTCTTTTTTTAAATACAAATTTCACTGCTTTTTGAAGTTAAAAAGGTGACTCAAGCTTCACATCAAGTCATACTGAGTGGAATTACTCTCTCCTTTATTTAACTTGTCCCGTTGAGGCCTGCATGTCTGCCTGAAGAGCCTTTAGCTGATGGCCTGCATAAGGGTAAAATGACTAATGTTTTAATCGTTCTAATGATTAATTCTTTAGTCCTGAAACTGTCAGTAAATACAAAGGCCCGTCCTATGTTCCAGGAGCCCCATTTGATGTATCATACTGCTTATTTTGTCTGACGGTCAGTCACAAAATCATAAGGTTAAGAAATGACCATGATATAAACAGAAAACAGAAAAGCAACAAATCTTCACAATTTCTACCCAGGAAAGGTGCAACTTGTGCATCATTACTATTTTTGTTTTATTGGGAAATTGTGGATGGAACTAGAACACCTTTGATAAATAGTGAGCAATTCAGGGACCTGAAGTAGCTTCACCTTTCCTCATCCCTGTCTCCCAGTGGTTCCTCACTTACCACATGATAACGGCAGTTATGCAGTTTTGCAGCTTTGCAGCTTTTCTTTCTTAACTGTATTCAAACTGAAACAGATTGATGACCCATTTGGATTTTCTTGTGTTTTTCACTGGTGGTAAAAACAATTTTAGACCCGCAAACAGATGCAGAGATATACTGCTGAAAAATACCCAGATTAGAGCAACACTGCACCCCACAGGCGAAAGGCATGAGCAAAGGTGGAGAGAAAGTAGGTCAGAGGGAGGGAGGTGGAGGGTGTATGTGGGTGGGTGTACAAGTGGAGGGTAAATAGAGGAAGATGCAAGGTAGAGGGAACAAGAGTTGCTTTTTATTTGGCATCTTCTGCTTTTGAAATAAACAGGCTCACTTTACACAAGTTTCTGCCATCTGGGAGGTATATGAAATTTGCCAGAAATGAGAGCATCCTAGCGCATAGTCTGTCTAAATGCCAAGGAGACTGCTCTGCTCTCAGGAGAGAGTGTTTTACTGAGATAAGGACTGGTGAATGTTGTTGCTGCAGGTATCAAGCTTATAGTTAAGCACTAAATTATTTCATTCAACCTGTACCACCAGGGACTGTTATAACTAACACTGGGATTAGTATTGCAGTGAATCAGACTGAATGTGATTGTGCAGATGCTGTATCTGGATACTCAAAATAGACCATGGTTCCTGGATCTCTCTTTTCACTGTGTTTGATGAAGGTGTATGTATATGTGATGCTGCCGACAGCAGTGACAAGCTGTATGTTTTACTGTCCGTGTACCGTTCTTGTAAAGGGAAATTGAGAGCTGCTGTAGAAGTGGATCAGAGATGGAGGGGTTGGAGAGGCCTAGTTTTTGGAAAAGCAATGTGTTTAAGTGAACAGCAGGTGGCGCCAACAGCATGTCATTATTTCTGTTCTTGTTGGGAAGTACAGTGGTGGAAAAAAGGTTTTCAGAGACCCCATGCATTTGTGATATATTGCATTAACAATCACTCTTAAGTTTCCGAATGCAATTTGTTTTTGTTTCAGCAAGATAATGCCCCTTGCCACGCATCCAGGTCAAGTAGAACTTGGCTGCAGGAGCACAATATCCAGGT
>JBBMJY010000022.1:16369151-16380553 GCA_037833715.1 Toxotes lorentzi
CGATCTAGAGAGAGAGAGATTGATTGATTGATTGCCTACAATGTTAACCCCCTGCAGTTATGTAGATTTCCTTTAAATGGTTATTTTTTGTTCATGTACCAAAAAAACTAGATGATGATGTCATTCAAGCCTGTTTATTCCAGTGAATTTAGTACATTAACTCAATGTTAGTGTGTCTGCTGCTGAGGAAGAATCTTTGGTAGTCTGAGGAAGAATTAGCTGTCTGATTGTCTGATTTTGTATGTCTGTGTTTGTCTGTCAGTGTTTGGACATGAATGATGTTATTGCTGCCTCTTCTCATGTTTCACACCAGAGAATAAATAATACTGTTTAACAGTGGCCAGTTCTTTTAAAATTAGGCTTGGATTTGTGGGGTGAACTTGTGCTCATATGTTGATTTTGAAGTGACAACTTTCACACTCATCCAGTAATTGAAGCTTTTTTGTTCAAGAGAAAGGGAAACTTGGTTTGCAGGAATAGTAAAACACTGAACAGCAAAAAAAAAACAACAAACTAAATACTGTAAATTACACGTGTTGTATATCCAAACAGGGCATTCTTAGCTTAAATGACACCATGAAATCTGCTTAAAAAGTTTCCATTTAATTGTAAGATGAATGGAATTGGCATGGTTATCTGCCCAAACGGTGGTGTGGCTCTGTGGAAACTTAACAACTGAGCAAAAGTCTCATGATCGGTTCCTTATACATTGGAGACCAAGATTTAGATCGTTTTGCATGCCTGTTCCCTTTAACTAGCCAGGCATTCTAAATAAAGGTCTGTGATTACTGGCCAGTGAAGTCAGACCCGATCTAAATTTAAATCGAATGAAGGACATTTTAATCAGTTGAAGTGACTGATTCAACAATAATGACTTTTCCTAAATGTCTGATAACAGTGTATTAAATTACCCTGCTACTATTTCACAAAAACATTCAGCCTGACAGTCTGGAGCGGGTTTTAATGATAATGGTCAATTTGTGTGTCACATACACATCATTATACAAATTACAAACTGGTCAGTAAGTTATAATTTAGATGATAACCATGTTACATAAAAATACACCCTTTCTGTCCTTTAGTTACGACAGAGCTGTTGTTGTAGTACACAACTAACATATGTGCAATAATGTAGGAGAGGCTCATGCAGACTGCACAGGTGTAGATGAGCAATAGATCATTTTAAATATTAGCTCTCTCAGGACAATGATAACAGACAGCACAATTACCTGCGGTTAATGATCAGCCCAAAGTGACTGATTCAGTGTTTTCCCTTTGGTATTTGGTTTATGATATAGAAAATCTATTCCGTATAAAGCCTATCTCTTGCATGTTGTTGAGCAGTAAAACAGGATAGTGAAGTGATGGAAATGCTAGTTCATTTTCAAATGTTTTATCTAGGTGTTAATTTGTAATCTAGACAATCTTCACCTTTTTTCTCTTAGAATGCACTGCAGTATACAGATATCATGGTTTAATTTTATCAGAAGAACAGAGTTGCACAAAAATAGCACAGTAACAGAAGTGATTGATCCTATAATAAGGATTCTTCAACTTAAACTTAATAGTAACAAATGACAAGCTAATCTACTGCTCCCCTTCCCCTGCAAGTGTTCTGTCCTGTCATCATCTGCTTTTGTCATGAGCCAAGTTGTTAGGTAACAGTGGCAAGGCAAAAAAAAAAAAAAAAAACAGACTGTCTGCAAACAGCTTCCCTTCTGTTAGCATGGCTAGCACAGGCTTAGCATGGACTGTGTGAGGGCAGGATTACAGTCAGGTGTTAAAATTGGATGCTAATCCCTGTTAGCTCTGCTTTTTAAAGCCCCATGCCATGGCCAACATGGCTCTCCTTAGGTAACACACAAGACAGAAGACATAGGGCGATTACTTCATTTTAATTCAAAGACATCAGTATCTGATGGTTTGTGCTGAAATCGAGGATCCCGATCACAAAAAACATTTCTGTGAACATTTTTTTCTTTAAAAGATCATCTCCCCTTACATACCTCTGTATAATAGTACTTACCACAATCATTTGCAGTGAATTTCCTGGGTTTTCTGCAAGTGGGATTACTGGTTGTGGTGGATAGTGTGTATATATATCCTATATATGCTCATGAGAGCTTGCCAAGTGCAAGCTCTCATGAGCACAGAAAAGCACACACATCTGCCTAACAATGATATGGTGGTTGATTCACTAGTGACTTACTCCTCAAGGTAATTGTTCTGTGTAGCATGGGATTCCTGATCTCGTTGGACTTGGAAGGTATGAGCTGTAAGGAGGGGGCTCAGACATCATCAAGGCAGTGATGAAGTTTAATAGATTAAATTTCTAACTGCGTAAGAACAGTATATTGCTTATAAACTCACATAAGCTGACATCAGTGACTCCTCTTTCTTAAAGTCCAGTTAGCAAGATAGTAAGTAAAACTTTGTCCATCCATATTTCTTGAACACTTTGTTTTCCTGTGGGAAAACCCTTTTGATTTTATTTACCCCATGGCATTTCCTGTAGCTCTACCATCAGGAGAACGTTAACATTGTACTTCCAGCACAGATAAGACTCTAAGTATAGCAAAATTAGTATGTTGTTGTCAGTAAGACTTCGGTATGTTGTCAGTAAGACTTCGGTATGTTGTCAGAATGTTGTTGACTCCATACAGCAATTTTGTGGTTTGTAATGAAAACTGCAGACTCCTGTGGCCACTACCAGGCCTTCAGATTTGTAGTCTTGTTAATCCTAGGCACTACTTGTAGGAGTCACACCGTCACAGGGAGGTCCAGTGCTTAGAGCCTGTCTGGCTGAAACCTGGATAAACTCTTGACTGGAATGCAGCGAGTCGAGGACAGAGAGGACGTTAGGCCATGTGGTGCGCTCCTCTTCATTCCCTTAACGGTCCATGACCTGACCTCACATTAGATAATTACTTAATAATTATTTGCTTCTGTTATTATTGTTGAGTTAAAAGATTCTCAAATAGGAAATTATATCAGTATTATAATGTAAGTTTTGCTGTGTTACAATTAAAAACAAATTAAGTTCTGAATTTTTCAGCTCATGGCATAAAGGCATGTGGGGTCTTACCACTGACTCAGCTCGTCAAAAGCATCGCAGCGTAAAAGATCATGGTTTTCAGTTGAGCTTTAATGAAAGCATCTTGAGACTGCTGCTGAGATCCCTGTGGAATCACCAGTGTGTGAGTTGGGTCTAGTGCCAGCACTGGGACAATAGTTTAACTTTAAACCATCCCTTTAACCCATCTTATATTTCTGTTGATAAAAAATTTGATAAAAAATTGCCATAAACGTTGAAATACCTTGTTTTCAAGATAGTTAGCTGTTCATGTGGTAGCAGCACCATACTAGGTGCATGAAGCGTAAATCCTATTTCATTTTCTCCTAGAAGAGAGGCCTGCTGGCACTAACAGTCATCTTTTCCAATTTTCCATTTGGGGAAGGTTTTTTCTGTGATAATATTGCCTTATTCGTTATGAATGGCATCATCTGTGCTGTTATTATTACGGTAGAGTGGTAACATTATTTTGGGTTGTGGAGGTAGTGTTTTGTTCAGCCTTGTCATACAATAATCAGACATGCAGCTGTTATAGCCAAACAGACACAAGCACAGTGGCACTGTATTACCACAAAATGCATTGACCTGTTACTTCGGAAAGCAGTGGAGAAGGATCAGCGATGTCACAGAGTCATCACATCTCTTGTCAGCTCTACTTAATTTGCCATCACAACCAATAGGCTCTAACTCTCCCTCCAAGGGACTCTGCTGCCATATGGTTTCCCGGGTAACAACTATGAGGCTGACGCATGTCTCGTTAGCTAATAAGCTGGACAAATGCTGCCAAGTGCAAAGTTGCATCAATTTCTCAATAAATAGGTATTTGGTTAGGATGGGCGCAAAAACATAAAAGATGATGGCCAGTGGTGCACCAGGCCTGTACCATTGTTGTGGAAACATTGTTAATGGTAGATGTTTCCTTTTGAAGTCTTTTGTGCAAGGATTGCTGCACTGCTACTTGTCGCAGACCCTAATGAGTAATTTCCTGTCTTGCCATTGGCCCAAACATATAACTCATGTGGGACTCAACAGCCCTTCGTAGCCTAGTAGGAGAAATTTTAGGATGGCATGAAACAGAACAGCACACTGTCTGTGAGTGTGAAATGCAGAATGTGGCGTTGTATCCCTCTGCCATCCCTCGCGATCTGTGCCACTTATTCTTCAGTTTCTGTCCATGTTTCTCCTTGTATTAGTCTAATCTGGTTCTCCATAGCAACAGCAGTACAAATTTATCCATTCAGTTTTCCTAGCAGATAAAGGCTGTGTACATACGTGCACACAGGGCTTAGGTTGTTGTAGTCCTCTGTGTTGTAGTGATTAGTAGGCATTTTGTTTATTCAGTCACCAGGCCAATGTAAAGTCACAGCCAACAGATAACATGATGAAAGCAGTCATGTTGGGGCCGTTGGTAGGTCTTTAGGAAATCCCTGCAGGCGCACAGTAGGAATGGCATATTATTATTTTAATAACGTGTGATTGTGGTACGTGTGTGTACATGGACATGTTGCCTCAAATTACAGACTAAAATGCCAAAGCAGGTACCGAGTTAAATTTCAAGCTATCACAATATATTTAGGTGGAAAAATAATAACACTTTTTTTAGCTGTACTCAGAGTGATGTGAGACACTGTGCATTAATTGAAGTATGTACACAGGATGGGTACGTGATAGACAAGGCTACTTCTGACGTCAGTATGTATTCTTGAGAAGTAACAAGTGTGAGTCACTGGCTTTTGCATGGAGCGTGTGCATGGATGCTGATACAGCACTAGACGTTGATGGCATGAGAAACTTGTGCATATATGTGTTCATTTATCAAAGGGGATGTTTCTGTGTGTCTTCCTCACAAAGTGTGGCAGACTCAGAGGAAGCTCATTGTCAAACGTGTCACAGTAGAATGGGCCCATTGTGGCTGTGCTTGACAATAAGTTTGACAGAGACCCAAATGAACTTTCCCACAATAGACACGAAGGGACAGAGACTCAGGAGAGGAGGAGGCGAAGGGACAGCAGTCAGAATGAATTGGCTTGTTCTTGTTCGCACTCTTCCTAACACCATATTCATTCCTTCACAGACTCCACAGCGCAACATCCTCACAACAGCCCTTTCAAATTCCATGTTGTTCTCTGCGCAGACACACCCGCTCACACACACACACACACACACACACACACAGACAAGCTTATGTAATGATGTCCAAGATTCAGAGCCAGATAAACAGACATGTTTGTGTAATCTTGTTTCAGCTGGGGGGAGAGGAGGTTCTCTTACAATGTAATCAAACTGTTTCCTTGAATGCCAGACTCAGTGTGAAACATGTCTGTCAAATTTGTCATCAGATAAAAGCTACTGCTTAAATTGCTTAAGTTATTTGTGTGTTTGTCAGGATGAGACTTTGACCATGTAGAGTAGTTAAAAAAATGAAAAACACTGCACATAATTTAGCTGGCCATCTTTCTTGACTAATATTGCTTTTATACAATAGTTGCCTTTTATCTCCCCATTAGTGTCACACTGGTTTCTTTAAGTTGAAATGTTGTCTTAATGGTAAAATGGTTTGTGAATGGCAAATTCTGTGCTATCTGTTTGACTGACTCGTCATCTGTGTGTCCTTTCACACACACATTACAAGGATGTGTTCGGATCACAGCCTAGATCCTCTGTGAGCCTAACACCATGGATTACAAGGTCCTTCTGTATCTCTCTCTTAGTCCCAGGATACAAACAGTAACAGTCATAATAGAGTCTTTTACTGAGTCCATAGCAGTGCAGCTTGGAGAGCAGTTTACAGTACCCAATTAGAGGAGAGACAGACAATAAAAGAGACACAGAGGGAAAAAGCTGACACAAGCTGGAAGATAGAAAGGGAGAGTGAAGCGTATGCTATATTAAGCCATTTCCAGGAAGACGTAGGTAAACAGAATAAGGAGTGATGGAGAATGGAGTGAGTTAAAATGCCCAAGAAGGATAGCATGAGAGTGGAAGAGCTACATTGAGAGCAGAAATGCGTCTCGGAGCCCCGAAAGAAGAGGGCAAGACAAATAGATAAAGAGGGACAGGAGAGCAGACACGGTGATCACCATGAAAAGCCTGTAGTTAAAGTCACTTCCTTGTTTTTGGCTTTTTAGCAGTCTGATCAGCTTGTGCAGGGTGATTTAGAAATGAATAGAGGAGGCTGAACAATTTGGTGTCCTAGATTTTATTTTGTACCGTTACACTTTTTTCCGTTCTTCCGTGTTTATTCCCATATTGGTTCAAAATGGCATCCTCTCCTGTGTGTACAGAGGGGAAAAAACAACAAAATTTTTTGAAGGTTGTTGATAATCACTGTGTCGTGCTGTTCAGGTAGCTTGTCCACATCAGTGAGCCCATGCAAGTTGCTATATAAACCCATTCATTTTCATTTAATCTCCTAGATTAGTGATGTAGTGCTCAAACAATGGTGACAGTGACCCTTATTTTCCTTTCCTGCACTGTCTTTCATATTATTGAAGAAGGAGTGAATAGACATGGTGGCAGGGAAGCCCACAGGGAAGTGGGATTTGTTTGGGCCATATAATATTAATGTGCTTATCTGCATAATGTATTCAGTTCCCAAGCTGACTGTTAGTGCTTGGCTCAATCTTCTTTGATTCTACTTAATTAATAAATCAACATGAAATCTTTTTGTAGTTAACTGGATTTAATTTGTGTGGTTTTTCTTGGTTTTGGAGACATCGACACACATGGTCATTATACGAGTTCTGATGCACTGATGAGATGCGTCGTGTTTTTTGGACTACCCGCTTACCTTCAGCTTGCGTCATCCATTTCAATTAGTGATTTCCTTAGTTTCCCACAATACCTTCCCATAAGCCCCAGGGAAACAGCATGACTTCTTCTGTGATGGGTTACATGTGAAGGGGGAAATTAGAGGAATACTGATGCTGTATAAAAAGTAAAATGCACTTTTTCCACTGGAGAAATCAATTCATAATGCCCCAGTTTCTCATAACATGTATTGTCTGTATATACATTTTCCTAAGGGTGAGTAAAATAGTATCTCATCCTTCTTTGAAAGTATTTTTTTCCTGATTGTTGACTCTAGAAAGAACTCTTTGCTCTTTGATTTAGGAAGCTGATATGAAAACCTGCATTTGATCAACTATCTGTGGCAGTAAAAAAAAAAGAGCAGCAAAGAACAAAATAGGCCATGAATTACAATATAAACTGCTGACATCAATTTTTAAAATATTTCTTTTTAGGCTTCAGCTTTCATATCCTTTCCTTCCTTCCTTCCATTTTATGAATACTTCCATTCAATGCTACGTTTATTAGTAAAAATGGCATTGTATTAGTCCATGTATGTGTGACAAATCCTGTCTTTGCCATATCTGTGGATGTGTCGGGGTTGAGCACTGTGTGTGTATGTGTACTGTATGGCTACAAGCCAGACCTGTGCAAACAGATGTCAGTTTCAATCAGTGGAGGATGCACTAGCACAGTGACGCAGAAACACAGCTACAGGAAGAGATTAGCAGCGTTTAGATTGATAACTGGTTGGGTTGAGAGATGTAGTGATGAGGGAAGAATTGAGAGGTTAAAGGGAGAGAGAGAGAGAGAGAGAGAGAAAGAGGAATGTACGGATTGAGGGTGGGAGAAATGTGATTCATGAAAGAGGGATGAATTGAGTGTTTTGAAGATGTGATTAAAGAGAAACACACTACATGCATAGAAGTGTCTTGCCAGCTGTGTGTGACATGTTTTCGGGACTGTATTCTTTGCCTGGAAAGTTTTTGATTGCGTGAATGTCAGGCTTTGTGTGTCTGTGCTCCCTCTGGATGCCTGGATGTAAACCAGGCCAATAGCCAGGCTAAAGTGAAAGAGCTGAAGAATAATCGCTTGGTCCCTCATTCATTTTTCCATTCAGGAGTATTTTAACACAGCATACAAGTGCTTGTACATGCACCAAGCTATTAGTTAAAAATAAACTTGTTTGCAAACATGACTCAGGCTGATGTCACCCTCTACAAGAAATCACTAGACAATCACTGCTCCTCTAAATCTACACTTGTATCTAAGAGAACTAACTGAGCTGTGTGTGTGTGTGTGCTTGCAGAAGTTTGTAATTCTCAAATCCAAAAAAACTACAATTAGATAAGTATGGAGGCAGTATCATTGTAATTGATACAGATCGACATAGCGGGCTGCAGTCATTTTATTATGGACAATTTAATGTGGACAGTGTGCATGTTTGTGTGGGTGCATTAAGATGCTGTTTGAGATGCTGAAGAGTTGGTCCTTCAGCCCGTTGTTGTCCCAGCAGCTATCAGATGGATGACTCATAGCAGATAGGATTTCATTAGCAGACATCAGACCTACCACAGAATAGAGGAGCCATTGATTTTCACCATATCAGCAGGGAGGGAGACAGAGGGGGAGAGAAAGGGGAGGAAGGGAAACATGGGTACAGAGAGAACTGCACATCAGTGAAACTAAACCACACAGCACAAAGCACCTGTCATCTGTAGTCCCACTGTAAGACACTGCTGACGACTACCGAAAGATGTGTTGGCCGTACACTTCTCAGTATCTGTGTCTATAATGAAAGATGGCGACAAAGGATTTTTGTTATTCTGTTTGTCTGTGAGTCATTTTCATGCTGATATCATTCAGCAAATTGTTATGATTCACCAGGGGAGGATGGAGAAGGAGGCTGCTTTTCTGGACGTTCTATTAAGAACTATGTTGTTCTAAATGGGAATGCCCTTTGTTATTTGTACTGTACCTCAGTTCCTGTATTATGGAGTTTTGACATAACAGTATTACAGTTTGGCATGCCGCTATTTGTTTTCACAGATTACATCCTCATAGGAGTTCCTCCACATTGGCCTAGAGACTGTTCCTGTAACCTGTGACAATTGCAGTTACCTTTGTTGTTTGTGTGGTTGTATAAAAACCTGACTTCAAGCACTATCATAAATTAAAACAAAAAAACAGAGGTTGACTAAATTGAATTGAATTTCTACTCTGGGATTACTTGTTGAAGAATTATTTCTCTCTTCCTGGAAGTATTGATAGAAGGAGTAACAGGAAAATTCTGAATAGCAGTGGTGATAAGTATGACCTTTATAGGCTCAGTTGTTTTTTTGGATGGCCCCTTTAATTTGAACCAGCTGAACTGGCATCAGTAACATGCAGTTCTGTCTGCTGCCTCTCAGCTGCCCATGGCCATGCAGGGATGGTCTTTATTTTTTTGTCCTTTAGTGATATTACAGCTTTTATTTACTTTTATCAGACTGTTCACTTGATTTTGTGATGCTATAAAAGCAATATAAAATCAGACTGATAAAGGCAGGACAGGACAGAAACAGCAACAGATTAAAAGACAATAAGGGAAAAAAAAAATCAAAGTTCTTCCAATTACGTCAGTTTATGTAGAGCTTTTATTTTAAGTTGCTGTGTCATGCTGGGGTTATAAATGTCTAAATAACCTGGAACCAACACATAGCCAGCAAGCCAAAGTTATTTCACTCTTTTGTGCTTTGCCAGTAAGTACAGAAGAAGAACAGTGAAAGAGGAGGGTAAAAAATACATGGGAGTCAAATTGAACTGCAGTGAAGATGATTTACAGTTTTTTTTTTTTCATTATCCTTCTGCCAGCTTTTATCATTTTCTCAAAGATTCAGTGCCTCATTGACCTGATTGTTCAGGGACTGAGTGAGATTCATATTTGGTCATTTCACATCTTTTCCAAAACAAATGAGCAAGGCAGATCCACATGGCCAGAGAGCAGTTTGTCCAAATTAAAAGGGAGACTGGAGGAAAAGGAAGTTACTCCCCTCGCTTTACCACGATTTGTAGCCAGTATCTATAGTTGGTGACAGTGAGGCAGGAATAGGAATGTCTTCCTGTCTTATTTCTTATGAAACAGGATTAGGCTGTCTTACTAAGTCTTCAGCAGAATGTGACATCTTTGAGAGGCTTGTTTTAGGTTGATTTGCATTAAACACAAATGAAAGACAATTGGCAAACTGCTCTCCACCCATGCCGAGGGCTTTTCTTTTTCCCAGAATCACAAGGTTTTGTTTTGTCCTTTCTCTTCCCCTCTGGCAAGTCATAAGGCTCTCTGGGAATATTTTCATTTACTAGCATTTGGAAATAAAAATGGATATAGTTGTCAACACTGAAGAGAAGCATTAAAAAAGACTTAATGTATGCCAGCTCTCTTACAACTGCTCCATGGTGTTTTGAGACCAGATCTTATTTTGTGGATACTTCGTTGTGGAATCTGTGTTTTCCCACCATTGGGAGTTTCACAAATTATACACGCACTGATAGTAAAGTGGATGTAACTCGATGCTCAGTTGATTAAAAATAGGATGGTTTATTACACTGTATCCTATCTAATATATTTATACTTATATACCAGTCCCTCTAAACTGAATAGTGTGAGGTGTTTACTTTGTGTGCTCACTCAAGTTTCTTTTTTAAATGCCCCAAAGCGAACAGCTCCACCTCATTATCATCTCTGATAAGAAGTTATGCCTTCTGTTTCATTTCACCTAAAATTTAACACCTGCAAGAAGAAAGGAGCATTTTTATATTCTTTTTAATCACAGCAAGAGCACAGCAAAGAGAGGGGGGGGGAGCAGGGTATAATCCAGCACCAACATCAGACTGTTTCAACTCTTTACACTGTCTCATAAAAGCACAGCAATGTAGTTCTACAGGGGACAAGCTTGTATGCATCTGTATGTGTGTGTACAGTCATTTGTGTGTCAGTGTATGCATGCTTAAGGAGTTTTTTTTTGATGCCACATTGAAGGCCACATTGTCCTCCATTTTGCATTACTTCCGTGCAGCAGCTGTAGCAGGATTCTCCTGCAATGGCCCCTTTTGTTGTTTTAGACGTACCAGCATGTTACATAATATGCAGTCACTAAGTTTTTTTTTCCAGTACCTTTGCACAGCTTATACAGCATATGTACACAGTGTTCACAGCACGTACATGACCAAGCACAAAATATGCCTTCCCAGTTGAGACATAAAAAGGTACAGAGCAGGTAGTGCACAATTAGAAAACAGTAGATTTGTTTAAACTTTTTGACCTTGTGTTTTTTAACCTATTTGTATTGCTTTGTGTGAGTTCATGAGTGAGTCAAGAATGGCAGGAAGATAATGGGAGAAAAATCAAACAAGCACATGAGTCATAATTTAAAGTGATGATTTGCAAAGGTTACATGTGGTGTGTGTGTGTGTGTGTGTGTGTGTGTGTGTGTGTGTGAGGTTGGATGATGTGTGTGTGTTTGCTTGCCCTAGGGTTCAGCCGATGCAGGTTTTTCAAGGC
>JBBMJY010000022.1:16380653-16437022 GCA_037833715.1 Toxotes lorentzi
GAAGAGAATGGGAGAAAAAGCAAACAAGCACATGAGTCATAATTTAGAGTGATGATTTGCAAAGGTTATGTGTGGTGTGTGTGTGTGTGTGTGTGTGTGTGTGTGTGTGTGTGTGTGTGTGTGTGTGTGTGTTTAACCAAACTGAGCCAGCAGGATGACCTAAGATAGCAGCAAGGGGTTCTGTAATTCACTACATTATAGATAATGTCTAAGGGTCTATACGGTACATACACCAGGAGGGTAGGTACAGTCTGTATGTGTTGCTTCAGTCAATCTGTGGGTCATATAAGCTTTTCCATAACACTGGATTGCTGGGCGTCAGAGTGACACTGGAATTGATGGTGTGCTCCCTCAAAGTAGTTCCAGATCTTGTGGTTCATCATGGTTTCTCCACATCCCCTCTCTCGTTCTGCCTCTCCCCTCCTTGTGTCACTCTCCCTTTCATTCCCCCTCGTCTGCTTCCAGAGACAAACAGCACCCCACCTTTTCATGAATGCCAGTGGTTCTTTATTTGAGGACTGTGACTGTGAGAAGATGTAGTCAGAGGTTTGTAAGAAGCCCTTGTCCTAATGAACCATGGACAGTCAGGACATTCCTTTCCCCACCAAAAACTGACTAAACCTATAATCTGGGTGTGAAGTGGGGAGGGGTGGAGTCAGCGGTCTGCCTTAACCAGCATGAACTGAGATTAGATTGTTGGGAGCGAATAAGGGAGATGTAATCCTCAGGAATTTGGGCCAGCTTTTTTTGGATCCTATCACAATGAGAAGGACAATAGGTAGAAGATAGTACTTTTGTTGCTGATCTCATCCATTAATGTAAAGTGTGCTGGGCTGACAGCTCCTCTCTGATGTATTCTTCCATCACTCCTTCCCTCCCCCTTTTCTTTCCCTATTTACAAACAAAGTAATTTCCTTTTCTCCCCTTGGGGCACATGGAAGGAGGACGTGACCAGGCAGCATCTGAGCTACTGATGCATATCAGTTTTCTGTCAAACCTCATTTGGACTCCACCACACACAGAGACACACAAATGCTGCTTACTGCTCATGTGGAAACTTTTCATTCTGAGTAGACTCTTAATCTGACTGGCCATCTTCTTGTGTCTCATTCCTTCTCTCTAACACATCACCCGTAAACACTCATATTTTTCTCACTTGTAAACAGACCACATAGCCATGTCATGTAGCTGGCATGGTAACTGAAAAATATCTGATAGGATGCTTTGAAAGCAGGAAGCAGTGCCCAGAGGAGAAGTGATGTAGAAGTCAGTCGGCATTCCTCTTCTATGTTGCTCTCAGTTGTCACCTCATTGATCTTTTTCTTTTCTCAAGGAACAAAGATTTTGCATTGATTTAATGCAGACAAAGCATCCGGGGAGACAAAATTAATAAACTTGTGGCATAGATGTTGACTTAATCCCTGGTACTCCAGCAATTTAATACTGCAATTCCACAAAAGTAGGAACATTTACATGATATAGACTGAAAAATAATAGTCAGCAGCGACAGAGATATGCTGACTTACTGGGTCCCTGCTATGGGTCAAGATCCTAAAATGCTCAGTACTTCCATAATGCAACTTGATCGTATATTTCATTAGATGCTCCTGGGCCCAGTTTGTAATGCAGTTATAGAACTGCTGTTTGTTCTTTGTTTGTTTGTTTTTTTCTTTTTCTCCATAACTAGTAAACATGTAAAAAGTTGTGTGAGTTGAGTTTCCCTTTAATGTAATTAGCGCTATACAAATGCAGTTATAGTTGATGCCTTTTGTAAAACATGGTAATCACATAGGTCTGCAGTTAAGAAGTAATCATTGATTTTTCCATCAATGATTTTATTTTTTTTAATGTAAAATGTCTTTAATCCTTAAATGTCACAAATAATGCCACATGGCACAAAGCCCAAAGTGAAAATGAGCTTTGGAACTGCAGTCTTACTCCAGCAGCCTAAAACCAAATTTCTTCATGAGTTTGATTAGCTGTAACTTGCAAATATTGGGTATTATTTTCAGATAAATAACTTCAACAATTGATCGATGAACCAACATCGACTAATGAATTAATCAGCAAATAATATAATCACTCCAACAAGTCCAGCTGCCCATATAAAAAGTGAAATAACATGAACTGAAATTTGATGATGGAGACTTACACAATATGGACTCTCTCGAGACCTTGAAGTGCTCATAATTGTGTATGTACACATACATTCTTGTGTATGTGCTCTTTGTGGAGTATTGAAGCTGCGTCGGCCATATGAGAACCTGACATTTTGATGAAAGGGCTTATCCTACTAAAAGGACTTGTGGGAGAAGAGAGTGTTTATTAATTATACTCAGGTTTATCATCAATTTTATGTGCGCACACAAGGGCAAGCAAACACATGAAGTAGAAAAAGAAAGGGAACAGAGTGCAGGCGAATCAGAAATAACAGGGTAGAGAGTTACCAAAAAAAAAAAAGTACGTAAAAGGTTATTAAAATAAGCTACATCAAGTTGTGTGATTCAGTAGCAGTATTTACCTGAGTTACCTCTGTTATCATGCAGTGCTGAGCCCCAGTTTTTACAAGTATTTTTTGGATTGAATCACAGCCATTTACATGATTACCACGCCATTTACATGGTTACTTGGTGCATTGGCCAACAGAAAGGGGATTTGGCATTGAGAAGAGTGCCCATACAGTACACTGGCAAGACAAGTGGGGCTATACCCAGGATCATGTCCACATGCACACCCTCAGACACACACCTACTTCATAGAACCTGGATAAGAAGCTGTGCAGGGGATCATAAAGGAAAAGTTCACTGGGTGTAATTGGGAGTGGAAGTAGAATTTCTGTAGCATAACATGGTGCTGCACTGTTGTAAAATAGGTGCTTGATTTTATTTTCTCAAGTCTGCTGTTCTAAGGGGATTGTGGCTTGGATGGTGACCTTGGACCTAGCTGAGAAATAAATGCCAAACTGCACTGAAACACTTCTGGTTTTCTTCTGTACATCAACACAGTTGTGTTTGATACTGTTG
This sequence comes from Toxotes lorentzi, assembly GCA_037833715.1. Taxonomy (NCBI): domain Eukaryota; kingdom Metazoa; phylum Chordata; class Actinopteri; family Toxotidae; genus Toxotes; species Toxotes lorentzi. The sequence goes on from JBBMJY010000022.1 coordinate 16,383,677, forward strand.
CTCCCTGATTCAGTTTATCAGGGAGTTTATCAGGCTTAGAGTACATGGGCATATATTGTAGCTTAAAAATAAACATACAAAAGCACAGAGCAAATACAGGCAGATTCTTCAGATTATATAAGCAATTTACCAATAACACATTCCATACAAGTCAATATAGACCACATCTTGGTACATCTTTTCTTTTATTACTTTATTGATCCCTCAATAAAGTGGGGAAATTAGTTATTCTCTGCATTTAACCCACACCAAGTGAACAAAACACACATACAAGCATGCACATGCTGCGCAGACGAAACACACACACACAAGTACACTAGAGACGCTGGGGCAGAGGGCTGCCAACTAAGGCGCCCAGGGAGCTGGGGTGGATCGGTGCCTTGCTCAGGGGCACCACAGCCATGGTTGTATGTGTACACATGGTACGTCTCCTTCACCACCGCCCCACCAAAGCCGCACTCTTTTCTTGCTGCGCCACGGCTGCCCCTGGGAGTTTCCAGTCAGGGCTCTGTCATTTCCAGTTTTGCTGCAGAGCATTGAACTTTTTAGCAAATATTGATTGAACTGCCTGGATTCTTTGGAAATGCATGTTACTTTTACTGTCATTTTGTCTAAGCAAGGCAACTGTTCTGCAAGACTTCTGTGTGTTTGTGTAGTTTACAAAATTAAAATTACAGCTTTTAATATAATTAGTTTAATTCAAGAGTATATGAAAATCCTTTTTAAGCATAACATTGATGCAACAGTTTTAAAGTTACAGTTCAGCTCACATTCTGCATGCTTGACGTTGGTTACTGATGTCAAATTTGATATTTGATAAGTGGGCAGTTACATAAGTGGGCGGTTTGTGTTGCGTGATGTTTTTTCTCTCCCCACTATGTGTGTTTTGGTCTATTTACTGTCCTTAATGTGTCCACTGCAACACACCAGGTCTTTGCATTTACCTTTTCTAAGGCTTTTTTTTCCTCCAGTATTGGTCGAACTTCCTAAAGGTCAGCTGTTCAGTCAGTTTCAATGTCCTCCTGACCTTTGGTCTAGTTTAAATTTTACCCAAGCCCAACATCCTACAATATAAAAGTGTGTGAACAGCTGCTAGACCCACAAGAGGCACTGTTCATGCCTCGGCTTAGTTGTTTATTCATAATCATTACTGGCCAGTCTGTTCTGTAAAATTGTAAAACTGATTCATCAGTGACTCATATCAAACGTGGGCTTGTGTTTGCTTCGTATGTAAGTGTAGGTGTGCATGTGTGCGCTCGCACACGTGTGTATGTCCAGTGTTTTCTTACCACAGACCCTCCATCCTTCCTCCTCCTTATTATCCTCCTCCTTCATCTCCTTCTCTCAATACAACAGAGAGTTTGTACTTAGTGCAAACACAGATCTGGTTTTGGGGAAAAAAAAAAAAAGATCCATCTTGTCATCTGTGAATCACACTTCATTGTACACCCACTCTTTCTTTTGCCTTATATCTCAACAACTTTGAATCACTGCATTTGATATATATATATATATATATATATATATATATATATATATTTTAAAAAAATCTCTGGACAGTTGAGTCATTAACAATTTATGTATTTAGCATATTTGCTTTTCTACAATCTTAGAATACGCTATGTGAAACAACCCATATTGTTTGAAACTGTGATTTTTATCAGTGTCTTCATAATAATCAGTTGCTAATCCAAATAATGCAGTAATGATGGGCAGAAAAGCTCCATAACAAACTTAGACCAAGGAGCTTTTCCATCTTTGTATGGCTAAGATGTTAAGAAATCCTTGCCTGTGTATAGAGCACATAGTCATCCCAGTGAAATCCAGTGAAATGTCGAAAGACCAAGTCATTTATTATGATATTTTAAATCTTTTCATTTCAAATTTGTATACAGAAAAGTTAAAGAAATATATTTCATGCATGAATTACACAACACATTTTATACAAATTTTTGGTGATCAGTTTACTGTTTTTACTGTTTGTTGAGTGTGCATCTCCTTACCTCACTATATACTGTACTTTTTTGTAGTTGTCCTATCCCCTTGGTGTAAATTACATTGTCCACTTCACCTCCAGAAAACTACATTCTGGAGATTCTAAATCAATATGTGATTGTAACTGAGCCAGACCACTGACAACTCTTCAACCTGTCTTTCTTGAGCCTGACATTAATGAGGGGAGTGATAATAAAGGTCCTTGCTGTTTTAGTCCTGAGTCCAGCTTGAAGACATGCTGGGACCCACAGCAAAAAGAGTATACATTCAAATAGGATTTTCCATGCCCTTGAAGGTCAACAGGCTTATAAAGAAAACTTACAGTTGGAGTTGCAATCGACCATCATTATGCAATGCATCAGTTGTAGCAGCCTTGTTTTTGGTATGAAGACAAACATTTGTGTAGTGTGCTGCCTGCATAATTTGTGCCTGTCAGACAAACTGTGTTCTCAGAAAATAACCTCTTATATCAGACACAAGAAGGTTGCTGTAGTTCTGGCTTTGGTTATTTGCGGTTTCAGTTATTTCATAAAGACATGGTTGCAGTGGTCTGAAAAAGATTCAGGAGAATGGAAGTCCAGTGAAGTACTTGTATAACAACTTCTGTAATATGTTTGTACAAACCCGACAATACACTCAGACAGAAACTGGAAAAGCAATCTAGTGGATATAGTCCAACGCAGTGAGGAATGCACAGACAAACTAAACAACTGTTCAACAAATGCATGGCTCATCACAGGAGGGCCAACTCCTCAGGTCAAGACTCAACAGTTTACCTGCACCTGAAGGATAAGGGACACTCTTTTGAGGACAATAACATACATACTTTGGACAGGGAGGACAGGCGATTTGAAGGAAAAGTGAAAAAGGCTATCTATGTTAAAGTAGAGAAACCACCACTCAACAGAGGAAGAGCTCTGCAGCACCACTTATCCCCCACCTACAATGCTGTCCATTCATCCTTTCCCAGAAAGTTTAACAACTATTCGCACTTGGCCTCATGTGACCCCAAAAACTCCAAATGTTGTTTTCTCTTGGCCTGAGGTGACTGCAGCATCTCTAACGGCTGTTGTTACAAACAGCCAGGGGCACTGACACACCAAGTGACAGCCCCACAGAGGTTAAATACCTCCCCAACAGTCAGTCAGAACTGGAGAAACCTATTGGATGAGAGGTGAAACGTCTTCAAATATCTACAGGCAAGTTCAGTTTCCCTAATGCATATCTTCTTGGGTAACCTTGACCTGGGTGACTGAGAATCTTCACAAATATTTGTAGATGTGTTACATCATATGACAGCGTGTTTATAATTTCCAACCCACAACAATTTGAAAACATCTCCTGATGCTGAACTGCTGTGTATTAACACATCATCTAAAATAATGATTATAAAGCAGGGACTGGAATGTGACTGTATGAGGAACAGATGAACTCGTCATGATCCCTGTAGGCTGACAGATCAACTCAACTCTGGAAGTGTCTTTCATTAGTGTTTTGTTGTCTGGACAACAGCTAAAACACTTGAGCAGCTTTAGCCTTGAAAACCAGACAAGATCACACAAACTGACGTCACTTGTGGCCTCACTGTCCAACATGAGGCAAGGAAATATTTCTGTCCAATTATCTTTTAGTGGCTCATCTTCAAGTTGTTGACATGCAGCCAACAAGTGCCTCAGTCTCTTGTAACCATCAAATAGGTTTTCTGTTCAGGAAAGGAGCCTATATTTATGTAGTAAATGCAAATGTGTCTCTAAATACACCAAATTATTTATCTGTAACATTGTTTTGCCATTTTAGAATGCTATGATGCAGGGTAATTTATTGTAACTTGTATGAGAATAGGAGCATTACCATGGGGATGAGGGATGAGAAACAGCAGGCCCATTTAGTAAGCAAACAGCAGGCTGGTGATAGAGGCTGATTTTGGGAAAAGACACCCAAATAAGACTGATGTCATTTCTTTTCTCTAGCCGAACGTCACTCCACAGCTAAATCAATGTGCCAGGTGACTGTGGCTGCATAAAAAGAGGATATCTTTCAGGCTTTGCTGTTTCATTTCTTGCTATCTCATAATGGGGGTCCAGCTGGATAGCTGCAGATGACATTTCTGGGTACTGTCAGATTAATGTGGCTGAAAGAAAAAGGGAGGATTTCTGCTTTATGTTTTTCCCCTCAGTGGTGGCTGTGGTGATGCGTTTTGATGGGAGGACACAAGTGAAATAGCTGGGGACTCGTCTCCAGGGGAGAGTCGGGGGGCCTACAAGGGACCTGTTTAAAAGAAGTACTGCCTGCCAACTATAGGTCACCCTCAAGATGTAGTTAAACTAACTACAGAGCTATTATCCCTTCTGATTCTCAAGAACTTAAAATCCCATTTGTGATTTGCTAGTTTGATTGAATCTTACAAGCTAACAGTCTTCTGGTAAGAAACCACCATTCATTTGCTGGTACAAGCAGACTTTGTAGGAAATCGTGAAAGTATCAGAATGTGGTGCGAGCAGGAGCGTTTGGAGCACCAGCCCGAGGCCGAGAGGGCACTCGGTTCCCATATCCGACTCTTTGATCTGTGGAAGTCTTATGTCAATAAATTAGCAGGCTGGTGGAAAATACATCTTCTTCCTGTGTCTTCGTGGCAAAAATCCATGTTAAAAGCCACTTTGTTGGCTCTGCAGCTGGGTCATTTGCCACACAGTCCTTGGTGGATGCTATTTGAAGCCTGGGGATGGGAACCATGAGTGCTGGCTGTTTATAGCCAGCACAGAGGGGGTGAGGGGAGGAGATGAAGAACAATGATGGTGGTGTAGGAGATGGACACATTGATGATGAATACAAGGATACCCAGGATTTGTATTTAAATGTTCATACTGTTACATACTGATTGCATCTTTTTTACCATTTTATTTCACAAAGAGTTTTGGGGTTTTTTTCGTTTAAGCTACTGTGCAACATATTAGATAGAAAGTTGGCAAGATCTCACCACTAACCCTGTTTTAAAGAAAAATTAAGTATGTTCATTCCTCAATTGCTGTCTATACTTAGAATATGCTACTATTGTAAATATATTTCTTTATCAAAGGTGCTCTTGAGAGAAGTGTCGGAAATTAGGTTAGACCAAATACTGATTTCTTATGGATTTGGACAGAACAAGTAATTTGTATAAATCACCTTGGGAATTTTGATGGCTGTTTCAGACAGTTAAATTATGAATCAGTTAATAAGAGATAAATCTATTGATTGATAATGAAAATGTTAGCTGCTTCCCTAATGCGTTCATCAGATATTGCAGCCCCTGTGAAAATGACAGGAATCTAAATAGATAAATAGAATATTAGATATTGAGAGGAAACTCAGCTAGTGCACAGATGGATGCATCACCACTGCTATATGGTGCTATATGGTTTCTGGCCCTGATCCACTTTCCTTAGAGGTTGGTGACGTCACTCAATGAAATTATTTCTTTTCTTTTTTTTCTTTTTTTCTTTTTTTCTCCAAAGGATGCATCCATGTACATACCATCCAATTCCTAATATGTGTGTTGCACTGTGTGTGTGTGTGTGCGCGCGTGTCCACTGGCTACATTGTTCATGCAAGTGTTACAGTTGATAGCTCACAGTGCAGCCACCTGGACAGTACAGTCAGGGCCTAATTTTAGCATCCACAGGCACAAACACAAACTGACACCGTCTCTTTGTCTTTTCTCTGCCACACTGACACGGTCTCTTTCACTGAAACACACACACTGGCACAGAAACACACAGTGAGGGTGCAGGTGATGGCTGTCGATGTCGATGGCTGTCATTTCTGGAGGTTTTCTTATGCCATGCCCCCTTAGCTTTCTGTTAGTGCTGCAAGGTAATAAGACGGGGGGATATTTCCACAGACAGCCTTTGTACTCCTGGCCTCTTCTGTCAGATTCTTCCTCAATCTTTGGGTTAGAGCCAGGAAGGTTAGAGAAGCGGAAGCTTAAATTCTGAGACTGGCAGGGAAAATGTAGGTGGGGAAGGCTGAATAAATGGCCTTCTTCCTTCCTGTGCTGCTTGAGATAAACAGTAGTGACAGACAGTGGGAGACTAAATGACTTTATGTGCAAATGTTCATGTCTCTCTTTAGAAATAAAATTTTGGAATATGCTGCTTCATATTTAAAGGTTAATTCTGAGTGTGATGCATAGTAGCTGCTGAATAGTAGCATATGTATTTTGTTAAAACATCCACAGTCTTTTCTGCTTTACCTTTTTTAACAAAACACCACAATGTTGATTCTCCCGCTCAGATTTTCAGTTTCATGCAATTCTGCAAAAACATTGCATGAACTGAATTTCAAGCTGCACATAGCTGCGCACTCATGCGGGCATGTTTCCTCGTGATATTAGAGCATTTTTCAGCTCCAGCATTATTGCAGCATTGTGAAGTCATTGTCAACGTATCTGCTGGTCTTAGTCTTAAACAGCATATCTTTCCTCACCTGCCTCCTCCCCTTGCCTCTCGAGGCCATGAGGATGGATGAGTCACGCCAACGAAAGAGTCTTTTAGGCCTCCTGTTTGCAATATGCCTGTCTATCTCCCAGTTTGTTTAGTGTCTGTCATTCTGCCTGCCTGCCTGTCTCCCAGCTTTCTTTCTCCTTGTCTACTTACGGCTTCTTACAGCCTCTCTGTCTACAGGTTTTTTTCTATGCCCGCCAGCCTTCACCCTGTTCCACTAATTACATGTCTCCTTGTCTTCTAACCTGTCTGTCTGTCAGTACGTCCACATGCTTCTCCTCGTGCTTAGTCAACAACTTAACTCAATAACCACAACAGCCCGACAGATCGTCTTCTCACTCTTCTTTCTTTCTGTTCTCTCATCCCATGCTTCCACCTGAGAATGCTCCAACCCACTTACCACACAGGATTATGAACAGTTTTTTTCTTCCACTTTAAGACAACTTTGTAAGATGTTCACGCATAAAACAAAAGCAACAAATGATTAAAAGAAATTTAGGAAGTTAATTTAATGCCAAAACAGTATTTAAAGGTCATAAGCATCACTTTTTTTTTTATCAAAGACATACAACACTTCTGCTTCTAGATCTCAGTGGTGTATTATCGTCATTCCTACTTACTATGCACAGCAGCACAGGTCTCGCATTCAGAGTTTGGAGTGGCCTGGCCTGGTCTACTCTGCTGTGGCTGACAGCACAAGCTGTGTGTGTGTGTGTGTGTGTGTGTGCGTGCGTGTGTGCGTGCGTGCGTGCGTGCGTGCGTGCGTGCGTGCGTGTGTGTTTTTGTTGGTTGGTTTGCCAATAGAGCCACTTCATCTCTTTCCCCTTTGGAGCAGCTTGTTAAACAGCCTCCACTTCCCCTGACGAGAAGTAGAGCTCTCCTCTAAAAGTTATCTCGTACTGTATGTGCAGCTGTGTGTTGTTTAAGTTTCTATGCATATGTGTGGGTGTGTGTGTCTCTTCTACTTCAGTGCTTTGGCTCTGTGGCAGAAGCTGTTGGCAAAAACAGTTGTGTATAAGCCCACAGGAAATCACACAATAGGTGTACAGACTCAATTACAAAACCTTAGTTAAAGAATAGGCACTTTTTCTTTTTGGCCTCTAGGCTGCACTGGATGGAACTAAGCTAAAATCACTGTTTAGTAAATAACATAGATTACTTGAAAATGCTACAAGAAGTGTAACTTGATGAGAGTTACACTTGATGAGTGAGAACTGTTCTTAGTTCAGGTTGGTTCTTACAAATCTGTAAGTTGATCTACGGTATTTCTGAATATATGGGGTTACAATTTTGGTTAACAGCTGCCAGATCCTGGTGGCCTGTAGATAAGAAAAACTATGTTTGTTTTCTCTTGCATTTCAGTAAAACAACAAATTGCTGCTTAAAGGATAGAAGTAGCCAGCAAACAGCAATGGACCCGCACAATTTGGCCTCGATGTAGTAATATTTTCTATGAAGTTTTGGAATTACAGAAGTGCTTTTGTCAGAGTCATCAGAGTCGTACTGTGGACTGTATGCGTATTGTTCTGCACTCCCTCCAAAATCATATGTCTAAATACCACTGAACCTCAGTTTGTGAAAAGTAGTGATATGCAGCATGAGTGTGTTTTAACTGGACGACTCCCATGTGTAAATCTGCACGCTGATGGTGAAAGCTTGGAATGAGATCTTGTGCATGTGCGCTCGATTTAATAATGGGAGAAAGGTATAATTGTAGTGTTTCAGGGTGGTTCTTTTTTCGATTGAGGGTAGTGTTAGAGGCAGCCACTTCCTGTAGGCTGAAGGGTTGACCTTACAGAGCTATAATAATAACGCACTGCTCTGGGTGGTGTTCCTCTTGTTGTGAGTTTGTTTTCACTTCTTGGGACCCTTTCTAATGTTAGCGTCCCACTTGTCCAAGGTTATCCTGAACCATAACACTTTTCAGACCAGAGAGACATTATTTGGAACTATTGAGTCTCATAGAAGCACTAGAAACTGAATTGTGTTTTTTCTGTAGTTTCTTTCCAGAGATTTCAAATGACTTATGCTGGTCAGTGTACTGTTGTTCTTCAGTCCTCATGTAGCTTTTTTTTTAGGTTTGGCAGTGTCCTGTCCTGTTTGGCTTCATGTCCTTTGGCTTTTCCTAGAATTACATTACTGTGTCTTGAGAGGAGACCACAAATTACATTAGCACTTGTGCTAGCATCCCTCTGAACGGAAGCTATTAAGTCATTAAACAGTCTGTACCACACGCTCTGTTATAGTCTCCTCTGTTAATTAAACCCTGTCATGTGCATTCATGTATTCTTTCACATTCATGTCATCCAGTCAGATTTAGGTCCTGCTGTACTCTGGACATGGAATAGTCATTTATTGTTATTTTTAGATAAGAAATTTAGATATTTGTGTTTGTTTGGACTGTTTGTAGTATGGACATCAAAATATTAAATCTTGTAATGATCTGAGCAATCAAGATACCTTATTCTGGTTAATTCTAATTTGTATTATGGGTGTCTGTTATTCCCACCCTCAATAGCTTAATATAAAAAAAATATGTAGATGTACATTTTGTTGAGAGCTCTTCTTAAGAGCAGATATGCTGTATGACAAGAAGGCATGCGACTACATGTTGCTGCCTGTTATAGACCTATGAATATTTAGCAGTAACTTTTGGCACTCTGCCAGTGGTTGTTTTTGTTCTTTTAATTTGTGTGAAGTTCTTTCACAAAGACAAGGGCAACCAGAGATAGAGACCATAAAGTGAAAATGAAGCGAAATAACAATACAGATTTCAGTCTCATGTATTGCTGAGAACACTGTATTTCTATAGCCTGGATACAGCTGCCATGTGCACACTGACACATCCAAGTACACACAGAATACTCATTAGAATAATGTCATTAGCACAGCTGTAAACCTGTCAGCTCTTGCTTGGGGGCACTACTGGATATACAAGACAGTGACAGTGAAACACAAGACAGTGAAACCAGTCCTTAAAGAAGAAAAACGATGGATGAGAAATATAGAAACGTGTTTACTGAAGATATTAAGCTTAGCCTGAAACAAGATGGCAACATGGAGAAATGAGCTTCTGACAAACCGGATTAAATACAGCCTGCTCAAATGAAAGTGCAACTTAAAAACAGACAAGACTCAGAATCTTAAAAATAGGTTTAAGTTGTTGCATTGATGGTGCCTGAAGTGGAAAAAGAAGAAGCCAGCATGATACAGGCTGTTAAAAGATGATGAGGAAAAGCAGACCACCTTAGCTAGCAGCATTATGGAGGATCACTTTATACAACCACCTTTTGACATTGAATCAACAGGTAGCACTAAACAGGGCCTCAAAGTTAAGCTGAGTTTGCTTCTGAATGGCATCAGGCACAAAATAAGTAACTTATCATGAGAACTGAAGCAGTTGAGGGACCTGAAGTGTGGAAACCTCAGATTCAGTTACTGCCAGATTTGACAGACTTTGAAATATATCAGACAATATCAGACTCCATGGGGTAGTCAGAGGAATGGGGGGAACTCAGTGCCAGATAATCTGTGTCAGTTGAAGGAACAATTAAAGCTCTATCCCTTCGTTACTTAATGGGCTGAGAGAGTTCACAGTGTTCTCGTACTGAGACCGCTGAAAGGCACCTCACCAAGATCAGAAGGAGGAAAACTGTCAAGCCACAGAATGAGAGAAGAAATCTTCTGCTGGGCTTCAAATAAATGAAATCTTCACTTCTTTCAGGGTAAAAATAGAAGTAGATCTCATGGGGAGTAAGTGTCTGTGTGTGTGCATTAGTCTGCAAATTTTCTTTGTATCTGTACTATACAACAGAATGAGCCAAAAGCAAACAAAACATACATACTCATGAGCTCTAGGGCTGTCACCTTTTTGAAAAATCTTTCTTACAGATTTTAAATGACACGCAATTTGTTCGAACAATTCAGAATGCACTGGAATCTGCTGGATCACAAGGCTAAGGCTGTTGTGATTATAGACTGCAAATTTTTAATTTGCATAGGTCATTACAGTTTGAATATTAACTTTTCCCCCCACGCTGGAACAAATGTTCGAATTTTGAATGAAAAGTGGCAGCCCTAACAGGCACTAACAGAAACAGTTTGGTTTCAGCACTCTCTGCGAAAGTGTTGCTCTTAACATGATATAAAGTATCATGATATAAAGTAACATGATATAAAATATCATGTTAAGAGCAAAAGTATTTTTCAGTGGTCATTTATTTCCTTGCGCAAGACTACAGTCGTTAATTCTAGTTTATAACTGGTATTTCTGTGTTCAGCTTGTGAGATATGTTGCACATCACCATAAGACAAATCGTGTTAACCTTAAGATAAAAAGAAGATAGTCATCCAGTACCTTGAACAGTGACCTTGAACAACTTGCAAACTGAAATGTCTGTTTTTGATAAGATGTTTTTCACAAAAGAAAAAACTTTAAAGAGAGGGCAAATGTTTTCTACCTGTTTTCTGTCTTCAGTTACACACTCCTGAGCATCTAGTGTCCATGAATATTCAGCTCTGTTTCTTAATGCATGTGCATGTCTCTGCATATGCTCTTAAAATAACCTTTGTGTATATAAGGACAAGCCTTTGAATGTGAGGTTGTGAATGCAGTGGGACATTTATTTCAGCCCTGACAGTAGCTGTTTTTGGGAAGGAAGGCCAAATATGTTTGCAGGATCAATGAGAAGGTATCTCTGGGTGAGACTCATGGCCATCAGGCCTCTTCAGATCAATATCCCATTTTGGCTGCAGCCAGGCTGATGCAAAAATTTGTGTAGTAAAGAAATATCTCAAATCAAGGAATCCAATGCAAACACTTTCAGGGCAGGTGCACCTTGCATGTTAAGTGTGTAACTGGAACTTAGTATTGCATTACCATTTTCTATGGTCTGATGTGGCACTTTGTGAAGTCAGAGTGACATGTGTAATGTATTTTTATTTTTAAAAGTATACACGTGTCTGTAATTTTGTATTAATTTGTTACGATGATGCAGTTTGTCTTTAATTCATGAGTGGAGTCAGTGGTGTTGAATTTGAGTAACGAACGTAGATCAAGGACAGGAGCATGATACCTTGTGTGTTTATGTGTGTGTGTGTTTTCATGTGTGTGGGTTAGTGCAAGGTAGCATCAGGTTCCTGCTCTGAGCCTTAGTGTTCATCTGCATGTGGTATGAGGAAGAGGTAGGCTGGTCATGAGATGATGTGATGAGCTCACAACCAGACAAGTACGAGGAAGCATGAGAGTCAAGGAATTATCAGAGACGAAATGGAGGGGGACAACTGGGCTTTCATATGGGGTAAGAATGAGACAGGAGCATTTCAGATTAGGTTGTACAGCGTAATTTTGCAGGACATATCTGCACATTTGTGGTGAACATAAGTTTCACAGAAAGTGAAGGTCACAATTAGAGCTGTAACAGAAGATTAACAGAAAATTGTTTAAAAGAAAAAAACCCTCAGGTTTCAGCTTCTTAGATGTGAATATTTTGCTGTTTCCTGTGATCATAAACTCAATATCTTTAAGTTTTTTTTTGTTTGTTTGGTTTTTTTTTTACTGTTGGTCAGACATCTGAAGACATAGCCTTGGACTAAGGGACACTGGGATGAATATTTTCACTATTTTCTGACATTTCATAGACCAAACGACAATCATGAGCATATGCAGTTTTCTTGGCCAAAACACAGCCACACTTTTGTTTGAACAATACACTTGCCACTCGCATTGTTGGTGAGTGAGCTGCTTCCTTAGAGTTGCAGAAGGTCTGTTGCCTTGTTCGAGGACAAGCTGGCATGTAGATGTGGAGGAACAGGAGAGAATCTCTAGGTTTCCAAGTGAACCTAGAGATTCAGCTGTGTGATCTAGAGTAGGTTCCTCTGTGCTCCATGGCCGTCTAAGCTATTCTTATTAAATTCTTGGCGCATTGATTTTTTGCAGCGCTAATGAATTTTCCATTCCAAAAAGAGGCCTAGAGGATTCCAAGGCTGTCTGTCCATCTGTGATGACCATGAACACATTTTTAGCTCTGAAAGACAGTGTTTGCCATCACATTGACTCAGCCAGTCACTCAATAATACATAAAAACGTTGCCTTTAATCTCCTGGATGATAGATGACAAACAGCTTACCCCACCTACCCTTTAACCCACCCACAGACACCACCTTTTGGTCATGCCTTTGGTGTCTCTTCATCCAAGAATTCACCTTTTTTTTTCTCTCTTCTTTCTCCTCAGGATTGAAAAAACGTACCAGGAAGGCCTTTGGGATACGGAAGAAAGAGAAAGACAATGACTCTACGTAAGTCCAGATTCTCCATACGGATGTGCGATCCAAACACAGAGCATATTAGTTATTGCACTGATGAGAGTATGCTGTGCCGTGGAGCAGAGAGCTGGCTGAAACCTCAGAACTGGAATTAGTTATTTTAAGAAATAAAATTGATATATGCAGCAGGTCATGCTTATAAATGTAGCAGAATGAAAGGATTAGAATAAGTGACAACAATTACAGGATTAGTACAAGTGCAGCTATACAATTCCTGTCAAAAAGAGGTTTGGCAGGTGCTTCGATTAACTTGGCACAATATAAGAGGCTATAGCAGTCATGAGCCACAGTGGTATATTGTGTATTGTACTGATGGATTAGTTAAACTGCTAATATGAGTACTACAGGACATGTTACTATGGATCTCCTAAATAATGTGTCAATACCTAATGTATCCAATGCTCTTGATATTGGATGTTTGCATATAGCTGGTGTTATTTCTGTCATATCGTGGCAGAAATGATCTGAAATTACACAAATACTGCAGGATCCAAAATACACCTAATAGACCAAGATCAGGTATGAAGTACTAAGTCAGCCTGTTGTAAGTTGGTTTGTGAGTGAATGAAGTGTGTGAGTATGGTTGTGTGAAAAGTTTTTTCCTTGAATGCCTCAATATTTTGACTAATTAGCAAAGCACTTGATTTCAAAATGAGGAGCTTGCATGTTAAGTGACTTTTATGCTCTCCTCTCATTTTTTTATTCTTCTTTCATGTCTCACAGGGGGTCCCCAGACAGAGACGGGGGTGTAAGTAACAGTAAAATATTTATCAACCATTTTATTCATTTGTAAATTAGTCTTCATTATAGTCATATCACTGGTAAAACTCACGTCTGGTGATTGTGAGGTACATTATTTGTTTTTGTTTTTTTTTTGTGTTCTTTTTACTTGCCAGGAACCCCAAGAAGTTGAATCGGTACTGAACTCAGCTCTCGTCCTCTAGAGTAATAATAGTAGAGTAGTGCAGTGTGTAGAGCCTAGATTTGTTATAGACACCACAGTACATTCTTCAACTCATTAGCCGGTATTGCTGTTTCAGCTATCTTTACATTAGCAGACTCTGTTAGGAGGGACTGAGGGGCAACAGAATATTCCCCAGTGAGATTTGAGGGAGTTTGAAGGGAGCTAAATTTTGAAATATCCTGAAGCGCTACGGGACCATTAATAATCATCACCAGGAGGTCATTAGTAACCAAGCAGAGTTTCATTTACATTTGCAAAAAACAAAAACAGAATAAATGTTTCAAAAATGGTATTTAATTTGATGACCTTGCAAACAAGAAACAGGACAAAACAGACAACACGCAAGAGTATGTAAGAGGAAAGTGGGAAAATGTGGGACAGCCTCAGATGACATCCAGAGAACACAGGATTAGGGCTGTAGGGCTGAATTAGTTGTACCATAGTTCCACTGTACAGTAGCTAACTAAACACATCCAGTGATAGCGAAGGAGTTCAGAATAAACTGTGCCTCTTGTGTCTGGTGGGGTTTTAATCATACTGTCCCTCTCTCTTCTCAGTCTCAGAAGAAGAGCAACGGGGCCCCGAATGGCTTCTACGGAGATATTGACTGGGACAGATATGTAAGTAAAAATCCAAATGTCGACTTTTTATTTTATACTGAATTGACTTGGTGATTCAGCTGATTCAGTCAATATAAACTCATTTTTTAAAAATTGTATATCAGTGTTGCTGCTTGGTTTTCATCTGCATTGCCTTAGCTCATTGTATCGATCTATAGTAGTATAAAATCAGTGGTGATGAAATCAGTCATTACATATAATAAATCAAGTCAAGGGTTTAACTGTTATCAACATTTTACTGCTTAGGATTATGACTTTGTCAGTTTGGTCATGTTTCATTTAGCAGGAAACCTAGCATTAGCTATGACTGGAAGTCTCAGGATTTATTGTTTGAAAATGTCAATTGGAACTGTAGCTCAATGAACCTATGGTGCTGTTTCCTTATTAGAATGTTATTGTCATCCTGCTAATATCACAGCATTCTGTCACATAACGTGACAGTATACAGGCAGAGATTTACATTGACACACTGTTTGTGTTTCAGAACTCTCCTGAGGTGGATGATGAGGGCTACAGCATCAGACCTGATGAGGAGCCAGAAGAGGGAGATATCCTTAGCGATACCAGAATGAGTTTTCGTTATTTTTCTGGGCCAAATCACTTTGGCTTACTAAAAATGGATTGCTTTCATTGTTAGTATGAGATTTATTAGGTTCTTGTGAAATCAAATGTTTTGTTTTTTACTGAAAAATCCACACACCAAAAAAACTCCTGCCACTTGACGCACAATGATGATGTATCTGTATCAACTGCTTAAAATTATGTGAATCATAATTATGAACCATAATAATTAGGAACAGACAAGGCAGTATGCTTATTCAGGAGTAGTTGTTTTTTTCCCTTTTTATTTAAGGTAGTCAAGCTATTGAGGTACCAAGGTAGTGATTCTAGTTTCACCACGGATGTGGTTCTGAGTTTGGAAGCCCCAACACAATCACATAGTTGTCTTTATAATATGCAAGTCAAATCTTAAATAAATCCTGGACTGTCTGAAGAAGGGAACTTTGCTTTCCTTGACACTGTGCTCCCACCTACCACTAAGAAGGCCCACTTCTTCTCCTCTGATGAGTCAGAAGAGGAGGAGGACCACAGGAAAAAATTCAAAATCAAGATCAAGCCGCTGCCAGCTGACCTCGTTGCGGCGGCACCTTCGGTCGACGAGCTCAAAGCCTCCATAGGCAACATAGCTCTGTCCCCTTCTCCTATGGTGAGTAGCTCTAACGTCACTGCCCTCTCACTGCTGGGTTTCACTCTCAGAGGGCTTTGTAAAAGTATTGAGATGATTATAATGTGCATGTGCAAATCACTCTTGCTTCTTATCTTCATCTTCTTCTGCCTTTTATTTTTATGTGCACAGATATGGCCGTGCATGTGTTGTTCGAGTTTTGTCTTTGACATGCAGTTTCTTCAACTTGTCTTACATACTGATGATTTTTTTCCCCACTGAGATACTGTGTGATTTCTGTTGTTGTATCTACTGAGCTACTGTCTTTTTCTACAATATGTATTCTACTTTATCCCACTGTTTTGGGATTCTAAATAGGTCACTGCTTCGCTTTTCCTTGGTCTCTACATAACAACAGAACTAGTTTGTTTTAATGAGCCAGTTTGCAAGAGTATGTAATGTCTCTGGTTTGAACCCTAGACTGAAATCACAATCCATGTCTCTGTGTCGAGCGGGGTCAGCTGATTAGATGATTCCATACAGTTAATGTGTTATGCTTGTGATATTTGGTCAGTGCTGTCACAAGGCAGATGTCCCACCACAACAGAAACCATCTGACAATGTGCTGTTGCCGAATAGCAGGGTGTGAAGGTCTTGTTTGAAGTGATGCAGCTCAGCTGATGAGTCCACATTCAAGCACACGTCACCTTTAGAAAGCATGTAATCAGCAGTGGGACTCCAAAGCAGGCTTTTGCCTGTGAGGACAGTTAGCTTGGGTGTCCGCCTTGAATAATTCAGGTAGGAAAGTGGGCACAGTGAACCTGTGCGTCGGTCTGATGTACAGTGAGATTGCTTGTGGTCACTTGAGCCCCAGTCCTTAATAATTCAGTCCAGACTCAGTGGGTTCACCCACTGACTCTGTTCATCTGATCAGGTGTGAAGGTCTTTTCATGCTGGTAATTGTAGTATACATGTGTGTAGGACAAATACACAGTGACAGATGTTATTTTCCTTTTTTTTTTTTGTACTGATAAACATGATAAATGTATGATAGCTATAGCCCATTTTTACCCAGAAGTGGTCACCCCTGAACTGGGCTGAATTTCTGCCAGCTTAATTCACGATTCCTTATTTATTGCGTGAATAATCATTAATCTGGCTGTTGGATTGTCAAATGGATTCTTGGCTTGCCAGATATTTTGGTCAGTTTTCTTGCTTTTCCTCCATCCTTAAATTTGAGGGTTTGTTGCTAAATCAGTTTTCTATCATTGGAGATCAGATATCTATCTCGTTTTGGACTTTTTTGGACTTTGCACAATTTGAAGAGATCGCCAGGACTCAGGGAAGCTGTTCTTAGCATTTTTTACTGTGTCCTTGCTGATTCCTTTATCGAGTAAACAGTTAATTGCTTCTTTATAGTTCGTCCTTCTCCTTGAACTAATCCAGTAAAAACTTTATCCCCTAGACTAAAACATTTATGACTTGGTCTTATTTTCAAAAAACAAGACTCACTTGCCACACACCCACAGCCATTTGAATATCATTCAGATTCCTTAGACCCTACATTATAACTATCTTGCTCTTAACGATGATTCTCTTCATGTAAGTGTGATGCTTCAGGATCTTATCCTAGCTGAGAGACACATGCTAAGTACTATGCATACCTAAAATATTGAGTGTTGTATATAGCAGACCTGTCAAACTTAATTTCCATGGTCGTGTTTTGCATATCCTGCAAGAATTATTCATGTTTGCACAAACTCTGTGAGAGGAACATGATGATGCAGGTTAACGGCTTATTTCAAGTAAAACCTTCGCTAGGATTCTGTGTTCACCTCATGTAGTGGGTAATGCATAGGTGGAGGGATGAAAGACTGACTGAATGCACTGAAGAGCCATGGTACAACACTAGCTTTGTCTATGTTAATGGTTGCAGTTGATGTAGATGACTGCTTACATTTTACACATATGTTTTGCTTCGCAGTGTTAATACACTTTGCACTCTAATCCTCTAACTACTCCACGCATTTCTTCTTTTTTATCTCTTATCCTTTGCTGCCTTTAATGATGATGCTAACCTCTGTAGAGGAGTCCGGTAAGTCTTTGCTTTGCATGTTGTTGTGTTTGTATCTTTTTTTTATTTTTTGTTTCTGGATGGTCAACTCTTTCATCCCTTATAATTGTCTTGAAAAATCTGCTCTGTGTTGATGAATATAGACTAACTACGTATGAAGCAAGATATTAATCCAGTGTAACAACTGTAGGTGTTATTATTGGCCCAGAATTTATTGGGCAAATGTGATTTCTCTTTTGGTGTGAGTGTGTTTCATTGTGGCATTTTATGGCACATGAAAGTTGATTTGTTTGCCGAGTTACTCAGACCTCAAGAGCGCTGTCTTTTAAGTTGTTTCCACTGACTAGGACGTCTTAAATCTCATTTTGGTTCTGGAGTCTTGAGCTTCCAGTTATTAGTCCAAATAACAAGACTACAAGCAGTGGAGGAGGCAAGGAAAAGGTCAGGATGGAGTTAAACTTCATTTGAAAGAGAAAAATCTTACTTTTATGACACATTCTTCATGTTTCTAAATATCTGCCATTAGTGTAGCCAGCCACAGTGCAGTCTGGTCTACACAGAGAGTCCCCCTCAGGTGAAGCCACTCACTCTGTGTTCAGATGTGAACTGCCACAATTACAAAATGTAATTAAACACCAAAAAGCTTCTGATTATTTTACATTATTTTCAAATATATCACACAGTTCTATTGAGTGGTTCATTTTAAACATCAGCATGTCTGTACACAAGACTTTTCTAATGTTGGAGATCAATGTTAGTAGCTGACGTGGGCTTAAAGGTCGTTCTTCCTGTTTACATACAGCAGGGAGACACTGTTTGGTTATGACAAACAGTGTTGCACTGTATCCTGCACAACACATCCAATGAAATTAAGCCTTTCCACCAGCATGTCCCGCCCCTTTGTTACATCACTTTAATCACTCATGGCTCACTGCACAACTGGAACAAGCACAAGAGTGAGGGAAGGAGGGAGAGAGGGTGGACAGGATGCAGGCAGATGGAGAGATTTCATCAGAAATTGTACAGACCAACAGGGCAGATGGGTGACTTACAAGAGAGAATGAAGGGAAACTCGAAAGGATTAGATGGCAAAAATTACAGTTTATAACACAAAAATGCTCAAATAAAGGGATGACGATAGAGACAGTTGATGGGAGGATAGATGGAAGCAGCTCTGCAGGATGTCTTGGATGATCCAGTCACAGCAGGTTCACAGATGATATTAGAGATTCAGGCCAATATCCTTTATTTCCATCATCACAAACAGAAGATAGGGATGTAGGCATAAATACAAACGCACAGATCTGTTTGAGTAAGTCAGCCTCAACTGTTTCCTAACATCCACTTGCCTTGTTATACAGGACCCACTGAGTTATTTGCATTTATAGTCAACATCCTTGAGCTGGATAAAGCTGCACAAGCAGATTCTTACAAAATCTAAGACAGATGAGCACATATCTCCCTCTTTATGTTATCACCCTCACCCCGAAATCAGACCAATCAGACCATCGTCTTCTCCTGATGCTTACAGTGCGATGTCTGCTTTACTGATTTGTCACTCTCTGACCAGGTATCTCTTCTCTCTTCCTTTTTGCTGGTCACAGAGACGTAGCCCGGTAAGTGTCCTTTTCTTCCGTCTCCCTGGGGTCAGGCTAAATATGTCACATGGCTTCTTGTACCCTTTTGCTTGTCTCCTTGTCCTTGGGGTCGGTTGAATAAGACTGAAAATATGTAGGTGGCTTCAGCTTCTGAATCAATGGGTCAATTCTTCAACTGGTAGCTGTTTTTTATGTTAATATTAACACATAAATGTTAACACAAAATATAACACAAAATATACAAATATATAAAAAAAAATTTCAAGATTCTCAGGATCACTCATGCGCGTGTGTACTTGTTTTTCATCTTGAATGGCTTCTTGTTTGGTCTCTGTAGTGAGAGGAAATTTGCACTTTTGACAGCTGGATCTTTTGATGTCTTCAGTCACTCCCCATCGTCGTGCCTTCTCATCTGCTCCTGTCTCTTCCTCTCCCTTCCCTCCCTCTCTCCTCATCTGCCCTCTGCCTTTCTTGGCCTCTTGTGTCCCTCTCATGGTGAATTCATGTATTTGCTCACATACACTTGGGTTTTGCAGATCACAGCTGGGAAGGCAATGTTATTCGTACTGTTGCCTCTTCAAAAACAAAACTAATTTCTCTTTTAACTTTCTTTTGCTTCAACTTAATAAGTCTCACACCCTCTCTAGTGAAACTTCAAAAGCATGTTTTGAAAGCTTTCCAGTATTTCTGGCTTTGACACCACAAATCACTGCGCAGTTAGCTCACTGCAGGCAGCAGCAGTTTACCTAGTTGCCATTTTCTGGCTACTGTGATACTAACAATGTTCTTGTGTTTTAGAGGGATTTATTGTAAGAGCTTTACATTGCCTTAATTTAAGCTGATTCACTAATGGTATATATTGTTTGATGTAATTTAGCTATTTTGTGGATTTGTAAATAAAATGATTAGAATGTGATTTATTTGGTAGATACAGGTCATATGATAAAGCTGCAGCTAAAAGCAAGCAGTTCCTTAAGTTGATAAAGAATGGAATTTTTCAAGTTGTAGTGTAACTACTTGACAGCTTTTTGTTTTTAGAAGAGAGTGCAGCTTTTCCTGCGCTGCAATGTGTTAATCCTGTCTACTGCTGTGTAGCTTGTAGCTGGTCAGGAAGTTCCAGGGGTCACATCAAATTAAGTCATCCCAAGGCTTCAGGTCATACTTTGTCCTTCCCTACTGTACACCCTACATCATTGTTCGGTTTAAACCACACAGCTTTCTCATAATTAAAAGGGTAATCCAGTCGAGAGTACTGCTATTGTACATTTTACGAGTACTGCTTATCTCTATATTTGCAAAAGGTGTAACTTTAACTCTCTTTGTTGTTTACATTCTGATACTTCATGTGTTTGGGTTTTGTCTTTTTTTTTTTTTTTTTTCCATGATGCAGGGTCTGAAAAGGAACACATCCAGTAAGTATCAGCCCTGTTGTACCTTAAACCAGACTCATTTTTTAATTATAGTAAATTAAGAGAATGTAATCCAGGATTTACGTGGCAAACACATTTAATCTGTGGTTCCAGGCGAGGAGATTGCCAGACCGAGACGTGTCATCCCTACTGTACCCACTGTGGCCCCCACACCAGCTCCAGCACCACAACCCCCCAGGTGTGTACCTCACTATTCCTTGACAAGGTAGAGTACAAGCCACTACCGCTTTAGGTAAAGGTGCTATATGTGCCATGTGACATGTGTCACTTCTGTGTGCTGCAGATATATGTACTGCTTTGCACTTGTTTCACCCCGCACTGTTCAGAAACAGCATGATAGTTCATCAGTCCATTTTTGAAGTTGAAAGTGTAATATTTTGATCTAATTACCTTCTGCACAGCCTAACCCCCACTAAAACTTTGGAGCAAAAATTTAATTTATTTTGCTGGAGGGCCACTTCAAGCTGAGGTTAAGATGATACAGTATGTGCTGTGTGGCTCTTACCTAAGGTGACTTACTGTAATAACCTAGTTCTCCTGTCCTTCCTCTGTCACAGCAGTCAACAGACACCAGTCCCTGAAGACACCACAGCCTTATTTGGCCCTCCTTTGGATACAGCCTTTGGAGAACAGAAAACTGAAGGTAGCCCTCCCTGTAGCCCTTTATGTGTCTCTGTGTATGCCTTTGTCTGTATTGGTTCTTAGAATATGTTTGTGTTGACGGCTTTAAACAGTGACGTTTTTGTCAAAATGTGTTAGCAACACAGTAAAAAGGCTTTCTGAACACACACTTACTTATTGTCTCTCTAAGGCTGCAAGCTAAGCCCTGCTTGGCTGTCATAGTAAATACTCTCTCTTTCTCTCTCTCCCCCTCCCTCTCACCTATTTCTCTAACATCATTGTTCTTCCCCCAAGCTCACTCTGCAATTGTGGATTCAGTCCATCTGTCTTTACTAAGGTCAAAGTTGAAATTGGCACTCAGAGGTCATGTTCATGTGCACACTGCAGCTTGTTAATATGCAGATTCTGGTGTCACCCGCTCTCTTCCAATCCAGTAGGATTTAGTGATGCAGGCTGTAGGAGAGCTCTTAACTGTTACGCAACTGCCATGTCAGGCATAGCTAACATCAACTCGACACAAATTCCTTTTATACATTCGTTCAGACTAACAGAACAGCTCTGTGTCTGATGCTGCCAACTGGTTATGTTTTACTGTCTAATGTCACAGGATACAAGCACCACGTATAAATCTCTGAATAATAAAGAGTGGCGTTGTGTGATATTAATCAAATCTTCATCATGGTATTCATCATCATATGTACTTTCAGTTTTAACTTTATTAGGTTCACCAGGCTAAAACTAATAGTCTCATGGAACCAATCCTGATCAGTTTTTGCTGAATACAGACATTACTCCAAGGCTATAGTACTCCATAGTCTAATAGTATATTATTATTATTATTATTATTATTATTATTATTATTATTATTATTATTATTATTATTATTATTAGTATTATTATTATTATTACAGTATAATATATATTATCATATTTTAAATTAGTATAATTTTATAGAATTCAACAGCACCACAGCCATCAAAATGACCATAAACTTAAATTAACACTTTTTTTAAAACACTACTTTCTGGTTTACTTAGTTAAGAGCTGATTTTATCTCAGGAACTCATTCTGGAAATGTCTTCAGATTTGGCCCAAACGTTCAGTTGGAGTCAAGGATGAACTAATTCAATTTTGATGATCAAATGTCAAAGGTCAAGGTCACCTGTAGTAGGTGCCCACCCTCTTCACTTCTTCTCTCTTGTTCCTGTGGTAGTCCACCACACGCTCATTGGTTTTGCTGATATTGAGCTCTCTATCCAGTCTCTGTACTCCTCTAAGCATGTTCCTCACTGGAAATTCTTCACTGGGATCACACACTCCAGTATAGTGATAACTTCCATTTTACTGAATTACTTAAAAGTTTTCGCTACATATATTATATGAGTCTGGACAGACATTGTCTCCACACTCACTGGTGGAGACATACAACCGCAAGGAGGTAATTTTTTAAATCTTTATTTGTTTTTTATGTGTTTGAGTGGCCTGGGTTGTAGCCACTTCTCCAGATGTTTGCGTTTTTAGCTGAATCCTGCCATCCACCATCATTTTAGCACTGACATTCAGTTAGCAAGAGAAAATGAAAGAGGTGTCCTAATGTTACAGCACATTCTGACACTGGCTCTGTGGTTTGCCACTGAGGCTAAAAATCTATTGACATATTGATCTTTGCTCTTCTCCCACCTGTTCCTCTTTCAAGCCCTAAACAGTGAGGCAACATTTAATGTTTTGGTGCTAATGCCCCTGTTGGCCTGTTGTGTCCCCCCCTGAACTTAGTGGTTCTGTCTGAGTCCGATGCGTGGGGTACTCCTCTGTCAGAGCCAGAATCCTCTTTGACAAGGTCCTTCCCAACAGGAAGTAAGTTTTTTAAATCCCTGCATATTGTGCCGCACTTCCTCCTCTCCCTGGAATGAGACCCATCAGCTCACCTCATGAACCCCTTCATCATCCAACTAAGAGACCTGTAAACTAACCTGGTCAGATGATAATACTGTCCTTCTTTTTTTTAAACAGCCAGCTGTAATCTGTTTCATTTCATCAGCCATTTCACAACCAAATGATCCGGTGTTGGTTGTGGTGTATGAAATGGGAGACATTCAATACCTGGCTCCCATTCTGCACCAACCCCTCCTGCCTTGCTGCCTCCTCCTTGCATTTGGCATGGTGGTGACTGAATGTGCAGTGTCGCATGGTGGATTGTTTGTGGGATGATGCCTTCTACTCAAGTTGTTGTGGTTGTGTTTGTCAGGTGGGAATAATAACTCTCATGCGTGAATCTTAATTATAAATTCATTTGTAACTCCTCTTTTTTATTTTTTATTTTTGCCAAATTCAGCCCTTGTGCTGCCCACCCTGGGTTTCAGTGATGTGAAAAGTCGTAAGCGGCATAAATTACTGTTCACTTCATACACACTTTGCCTGATGTTGATTAGGCACGATTCCTGGAGTTACCTGTTGTAACTGACAGGACTATTCACTGTTGCACTTTTGATATCATTGCAGCTCCACCTCCACTTCCACCCAAGAATGTCCCAACATCCCCCCCGACGACTGGCCCTCCCTCTGCAGATGATGATGGTAAGAAGTCGTCTTCTCTGTTTCTGGCTCCTGTATATGACACAGACTTTTACATTTGATCTCAGCACCTTCTTTATCTCTAGCTTTCTGCCTCTAACTTTCTCTGTCAGTCTCCCTGCATGTCTCTCTAATGTTTTATCTCTGTGTGTAAACTTACTGGACACCTCTGCAAACACAGCATCTGACTGGTCACTGTTTATCTGTGTTTCAGAAGTGTCAACAGAAGCAGGTGGCAGGAAGCCCTCGATAGCAGATTTGGACAACATTTTTGGACCAGAGCAGTCTCCCCCTGCTAATGAGGATGCAGGTGACAAGTGGGTCTGCTTCAGTGAAGAATCTCCTAACCGGCCGGCTCTACCAAAGGACCCTGCACCCCCACTCCCCTCCTCCCCGCCTCCTCCAGAGGAACCAGCACCTCCGTTGCCAGCCTCCCCACCTCCACGTGAATCTCCTGTGTTACCTACATCACCACCTCCTCCAGAGGACCGTCTTCCACCTCTCCCTACCTCCCCTCCCCCAAAACACGACCCTGTTCCCCCTCTACCGACTTCCCCGCCTCCCTCGGAGGAACCTGCTGCACTTACTGTCTCTTCCGGTCCTCCCACACCTGAAGACCGAAATCCTCTCACTCTCGCCACTTCTCCACCCCCTGCACCACCAAAGGAGCTTGCATCTTCTCCCCCCACTTCCTCTCCCCCTCCTCTCGACTCACCTGCCAACATCGCACCAGCTTCTGCTCCTAAAGCAACGACCCCTCCAGCAGTGACTCCTCCTTCTGAGGAACCTGCAACGCACTCTATCCTACCACCCCTTGTTCTGTCTCAAGAGGAGCAGCCCAAGAGCACAGACAGCACCCAACCCAAAGAGGACGTAGATGAAACTGCCAGCTCACCCAAAGATGCTAACCGGAGTACACCTCCCCCACCTCCTCCCCCCACATACCGGGCAGTGGTGTCGTCACCGGGTCCTACATCTGGCACGAATAGTGGTGCGTAGACCGTGATTATAACAGGAATACAGTTTATAAAGGACAGGTTTTATAGAACTTTGACTGGTGGAAATAACTGACTGTGTCACTTCTAGATGATAACGGTGTTCAGAGGTCAGCGGTTGATCGCCACACTCACACAAATGGAATTATGAAAAATAGAGACAATTTTCTGGATCAGTATCATTCATATAAATAAGATTAAAAGTAGAAATTATTCTGATTGGAATGGAAAAAGGGTTTCATAGCCAACAGTGCACACTCTCTACTGCTGCACAAAGTGAACCGTGATTCTGCATTTTTATCCCCAGAAAATAGGTCATGTTTTGGCCCAGTTGGATGAACAGTACCATTTTCCTGCAGAATTGTGTGTTAGAGTTTTTTGTTTTAACTGACTTGTCAAACTTGAACTTGGGTACAGAAGTGGGAGTTTTTCAATTCTCAAACAGCCTTGTTGTCAGTATCACTTAAAGGCAAGATTATACACGGTCCATGATGTGGAAGACAGCTGTCTTTTTGTCTTTTTTTTTTTTTTTTTTTGATAGATTTTAACGAGCCAGGGACCAAAACACGGAATGAAACAATGTGAAAAAATAGTGTCAATACAAGAGAAATCAATGATTAAATTTAGGCCAGTAATTCACAAAAGAAAGTGTGTGACTAATAGCTGAGCACAGGCTGAAACAAGCCAATGCTTTTGAGAAATAATTCTGTCTGGTAGCACATTAAGGAAAATCCTCAGCAGTCAGGGTGACAGATACCCAAGGGAAGGCAGCAAAAATAGGAGGTTGTCTGTCACTAATCCTCTATAGAAGTGTGCGTGGTGGAAAGTTTCAAAGGTCCACTGAGGTGAAAAAAAAAAAAAAAAAAAAAACATTTCAAGTGAAACACCCATATGTGAGCACTTACTCTGGGTCTTTATATGAAATAGCCTGCCTAAGTAAAAGTAATTATTGTGTTCTTCACTGACACTGTATTTAAAGACATGTAATTCCTAAAAATAAAAAAATACTAAAACTACATATCAAAGGTATCGGTGTGTTTCCACACGTAATCTGTCTATCCTGTATCTACCGTGCATTTGTACTCTGTAGTAATTTTCCCAACTAGAGTCATTTCACTGAGCCTGTGTGTGTTTCTGCTCTTCTCTGCAGGTTCCTCCTCTCCAGTGCGTCCTGCGACTCCTTCATCAGTCAACCCCACCCCACCACCACCTCCACCTCGGCCACCTTCACGGCCCAAACTTCCTCCTGGGAAACCCACTGTAGGAGATGTGGTAAGATCTGCAGTTTGAAACTGTTGTTGTGTTATGATCTTATTTTGTCTTCGCTGTAGTTATTTTCTCTTACTAAAGATTCTGTTTGGTCATTGCTTACCTGGTCTGTGGGTCAGGCAGGGGTCTTCCAAACACTGTATAGCTTGCTTATGGTGAAATAAGCTTCTATGAAAGTGGTCCTGGAGGAACTGAGTTTGTGTGCTCAAAACAGTTTATGAAGGTTACATATGTTGACCCAAAGATATAGTCAGCAATGCTACAAAACACAAAAACCTTTTCTTTTAACCTTTTCAGAATCGCCCCTTCAGCCCGCCGGTCCACTCGGCCAGTCCCCCTCCCATCGCCCCGTTGGCGCGGGCTGAGAGCACGTCCTCTATCTCTTCCACCAACTCACTGAGTGCCGCCAACACCCCCACCGTCAGCAAAGAGCTCTCCGTGTCTGTGTCAGGTGTGTGCCCCATCAACCATCACTGAGCTATGCAGCCTTCAGTGGAAGCTGAATTTGTGTGGTCATGTCTAATATTGAAAGTTTACTATTGATTTTATGTACTGGCCCTGTCCTTCCTTGTGCTTCGCGTTTTTTGTGGAATGAGTCATGCAGTTTGTAGTCATTCATTTTTTTAAAATGTACTTTAGTTTTTCTGGAAATGCTGACAGTTACTGAGCAATGAAGGTCCACTAAATGATGAATATATTAGTAATACAGTATTAGGGTCACTTTTTTTGTTGCATCTAATTATCATACAGGATTTAAACCTGTTCATGTAAGCTACAACTATCTGGAGATAGAACAAAGTGTAAAAATGACTACAATCATTTTGTATATTGATTCCTATTCATTTAAAAATAAGAAGTAATTACCCCTGAAGATCTTTTGGAAACAATGAGTTATTAAACTGCGCATAAATATTGTGTCTGGTTTAGGCTAACACACACAGATTTATTAACACATATTCAGATTCTCACACACACACATGCATGCAGTATGAGTGGGAGGTGAGAATATGAAGCAGGGTGTTAATTTTAATGCGCAAACATTCTTGGCAAACCTTCCTTTAATGAATTAGTGACACAATGAAAATTTATACTCCTATCTAACTTTAGAGAAGTCAGTGCTGAAGGGCCCTGCAGTGCAGATTTGTGAGTGGATAATAACAAATCTCAGTAGACTGTAACATGGCTGAGTCATAGATTAAAAAAATACACACTCTGGAGGCAGCAGCAGTTACGTAAAAACAGAATATATACTCCCTGGTTGGAGGTTGCTTTTTTAAATAGATTGCAGGGACAAACAATAAAATAAATAGCTTCACTGTTTTCAGGCTGTAACATTAGAAATTATTATATCTGTGTGGGGATTTTACTGAAGCTCCTGTTACAGCCTACAGTTTATACATCATTTATTCTTTGTGGTTTTGTTGATAGAGAAAAAAGTTGATGTACTTGACAGTAATATAAAAGTCATGGAGACAGTTTGAAGTATAAACTGCCCATTTTCCACTTTGTGTTGTTTTTTTGTTTTTTGTTTTTTTTGACATTTTCATCACATTTGTGTTTAAGATGATTCCTTGTTTGTTTTTTACAGTTTAATTTTTGCATGACTACTTTTCTAAGTTTTATTTTAGAAATAATTTTTCATTGGTTTGATTTTTTTTTCTTTTTTTTCTGTTCTGTTTTGCCGTTTGTTTGTCTCTTTATTTGTCGGTTGGTTTGTCAGAAGATGATGCTTATGTAGACAAACTCCCCACCTTTGAGAGACACTTTGATTCATTTGCAGGTATAGTAAAAATCCCCTCAGAGGGAGGGGGGGGGGCTGGGTTGGGGGAGTGTTCTTGTGTCAGTTTTCAGTCTGTTTGATGCTCTTTACCCAGAGTGCACCTGACAAAGAAGGGTAAAGGCCATCACTGAGTGTTTTTGTGCTTTCTCGATTAAGATCAGTCAAAAACCGTAGGTGTTGGGTCAGTGGGAACAGGACTTTTTTTCCCATGTTACCTTTTAATCGTGATGTCAGTGTTTTTTGACAAAATACATCTCCAATTATGAGATACAAAAGAAGAGTCCCTGCCCTAATACCTACTTATTTGACTTGTCTACCTCAGGTTTTGCACAAAGATATAGGGACATACCACACGCTCATTTTTTTTCTTTTTAAAAGTGGCAGCATTTTTCCATGAAATTTTCATTTTTCTTCATTGTTTTGCTCTTGCCACCTCATACCTTCCCACACAGTTCCCAAGCAGTTAATATTTATGATAGCCTTTCTCATTCCCATTCCACTCACCGTCAGACAAAATCTGCCAGAAAAAAATGAAAGCTGTGGTGACATGAAAAGTTCCATCTATTACATTACATTTTTTTCCTAAAAAAGTTCTTAAAAGTGTCTTTCCCCTTTGCCCGTCTGCCCACTTGTGAGACGTTTCTCTCTGTTTTATGACTGTGCACCAGTGGTTGTTTCACCATATCACCATGGCAACCTCCCGTCTCTTCTCTTGGTGACACATTGTGTGTGTGCAGTGCAGTCGCTCCCAGATACCTCTACTCTAAGTCGTTACCACAAGAGTGTATTTGAGTGTTTGTGTGCTGTGTGTTCAATGAGCATGTCTGAAGAGCTCCTTATCTGTGGGCCCTTGAGATCCATATTGTCTGTCTTTCTCTCTCTCACACACTTTCAAACACACACACTCATGCACACTGTCAGATCAGAGCCGCTGCTTACAGAGTCGTTTGAAGTCTGGCATGAGAATTAGGCCGAATTAGGCAGGCAGCAGCTGTTTGGTATTCATGCCATCCTCTTCTCTACCTCTGGAGTAGCTCCACACAGCCTCAAGTTCAGCCAGTCTCCACTGGCTGTAAACCCTCCGTCTACTCCCACACTCGACCCCTGACGCCCACCTTTCACACTTGTCACTCTCACGTTCACCAGCCAAAGAAAAATACAACCACAAATCCCGCCGCCCCCCATCTAGACACCTGCCCTTTTGTTCTCTTCATGAAGCTCAGCATTGTTCTCATGGTTCCATCACCCAACACTCACTCAACAACACACCTTTACCGATGGTACCCCACATCAAGTCTTCAGTGTTAAATGATCAAACAGACATGAGCACATGTTTGACACTGCATTGGTCATGTTGTTGCCGCAATGTTGCTGCTCATATGTAATAGGAGATTTAGGAAATAGTGCCATTTGTAAACACATTCTCCGTTATAGTGTGTTCTGTTCATCCTGGTGCTGTGTCCCAGTTCAGGGGCTAGAGAGTCTTTTTTTCCTAGACCAAGGACAACATGATCAGGTGAAAAGTCTGTCTCAAGAAAGACTCCTCCAAATGTGGTTGAGAAATGTGGCCCTTGGTTGCCCAAAGGTTAGAGGACACAACCAATGCATCCTTTGTGGCCTCCAGTATCCTGTAATCCACTGGTTCCCAGCCTTTATCGACTTGTGTCCCCTCAAAACAAAACAACTTCTCCATGTGATCTCGTCACAGGTTTTGAGCAGCTCAGCTATTGTCACTTGTCATATTGTTTCATTTTAATGAGGCTATAAATATCCAGTATTTCAGAAGACCATTTATTGTTAGGTACAAGTCAGAAAACAGCCCTTTGTAGAAGAGAGATATTTTTGATTTTGACATTAATCACCTGTGACCCCTCAGGTTTGTCTTGCCTCCCCTTTGGAGGAACCTGTCGTAATGTGTTGTAAGCGTTTTTGAACTTGCCCCAGCTCTCTGGTGGACAATCTTCGTAATGGAGGCACTGTTTCCAAATGGGAACAGTGTGACACATCTTGGTATTTCTGTGCTGCAATTTCTTGGTATTTATCTGTCAACATACGCAATGCTACCAATAATCTGACATGAGATAAAATTGGCTTCTGTGAAGCTTGATTGTGTCATTTGAGGAAACAGAAGTTCAGCCTCCAGGTCCTCTGAAATGTCCTACCTTCGTAGTCTGTGTCCTTTGGAGGATTCAGCCCCTGAAATTGGGACGCAGGAGCTCTTTGGTCACCCCAAACCCTCCTTCTCCCTGCTCTGTGGTCTTAGTCTCATGGCTGCCCCCTGCAGTGTGTCTTCATACATGGCATCTGTTTCATAATTTGAAAAGTGGAGGCCTTGTGGAAAATGTAAGCACAGTAAGACACTGAGAGAAAAACATACAAAAAAAACAAAACAAAGTAAGATACATGTAATCAAACAGTCTGCCACTGATAATGGAAATCGTGCCAGATGGATCATCAACTAGTGTAGAATTACTATTTCCTGCTCTATGTTGCGTTCTGGAGAAAACATTACTGCCCCTGAAACTGGCAGCCACCAAACTGTCTCTTGTGGCAGCACTTCAGCCTCAGCTTCTTCTCTCCTGTATTGCACCACTGCCAACATCCAGCAGCACACACCTGGCCCTCAGTCCACCTGAGTCCTGCCTTTCCTCACGCATGCAAGCACCCACAAAAAAAAACATCCTGTCTCACCCATTTTTTCACATGTCCTGTCCTGGCGGTGTCTTGGCCATCTGTCCCTCTTCGTCCCCGGGCCTCCACCTCCACGTTTCACCTCACTGTTACCTGTGATAGACCTGCCATGTGAGACTCACGCTACTGTCCTTCTCTCCTTCCCACTCTCACCCACCCCCCTCCCTTTCATCCCTCTTCTTCGTCCTTCTCACCCCTCCTCCCTCCACCCCTCAACCCCACACAGAGAATGACCAGCCATCCCTTGTATGGTTTGACAGAGGGAAGTTTTATTTAACCTTTGAAGGTAAGTTTTCTCTGCACCAGGGTAGCGTGCGCACACACTCTTTCGAGGCTCATTTGTGCAAGCTTTGCCCCTCCCCTCCCTTGCCCTGCCCTGCCCCTTCTTTCCTCCCTTCCTTCTCTTCTCCTCTTCCTCCTTTGCAGTCCCCCCATCATGATCCATGCCATGCTAACTCCTGGCTGAGCCCCTTCATATACAGTCAACTACGCAGTGTTGTCATACTCTGACATTGTTCATTTTCATTTTGTCTGCGCTGGCTGCCTTTCATTCCCTGAAGAATCATCGTTCTTCGTGTACTTTACTAATCTCTTCGACGTCACTTCTTTTATTTTGGTCATTTGGTTTTTGGTTTGATCTTTGGGCTCTCTGATCGTCTTTGATCTTGTCTGAATAATTCAGTTTTAACAGCATGTCTGGAATAAGCATGCAGAAAAGCTCTCAATTTTCCGCTGTGTCTTTCCTTTCTCCCCCACTCGTGCTTATTCAATTAAAAACGGATGCCAGTTTATACTGTGCAAAAACAGTAGAGTTAAGGGAAATATTTGAAATAATTTTCTCAAGTTCTACCGTTTCACAGTCAAAGAGCAGAGAGAAATGAGTATCGCTTTCATATAGAGTCTGCTGTTTTCACACCACCTTACTAACACAAATATTTGTTCTCAGTTCAAACAGTTTCAAAGTTTCATTTCATTTCATCACACCAGTTTGCACATCATGTTTTGTTCCTCATTTCATCCACACGCTATTGGTTAGGAAGAGTGTAGAGTCCTGAATTAGGAATATATATCCTTACTCTATTGATCTTTTGTGTCTTATGCTGATATTATTTTATTCTCACTGAAACTCAGTTTGGGGCTTTGACTGAAACATATTCTGATGATGACTTTCACGAAGCCTTGACTTTGGCTGTAAATAACAGAGAAGAATAACTAATTGTGGACATTGTTTGAGTGTGTCTTTTGTCCCAATCAGTTTACTTAATGCGTGTGTGTTACCTCCAGGCTGCTCCAGAGGGCCCAGTCCTCTCACCATGGGTGCTCAGGACACTCTTCCAGTGGCCGCTGCATTCACAGAGACAGTCAACTCCTTCTTTAAAGGAGCCGACCCCAACAAGTAGGCGAACACTTGAATTTGACATGTTTTGTCATTTGCTCGGTGTAAATTCTTGTATAGAAACCTAACACAGTGTCTGATTATACCAATGCTTTTTAATGCTTTTCGTTGTGTGAATTATGATTTACAAAACACTGAATACCTGGAGGCTGTGATCCAGACTCAAGGGACCCAAACATTTGTTAACAAATGACAGTAAGAGAAACGAATTTAGAGTTAAATAGAAGAAAACAAAATACGTTGGTGCTGTATTTTGTACAGTCTCTCTCTTACTCTCCTTCCAGTCTTTTCTCTAACCATGTTCTTCTCTTCCTCTTCCTCTTCCTCTCAGGTGTGTCGTGAAGATCATAGGTGAGATGGTTTTGTCGTTCCCGGCGGGAATCACGCGGCACTTTGCCAATAACCCGTCCCCTGCCGTGCTAACCTTCAGCATAACCAACTACAGCCGACTGGAGCATGTGCTGCCTAACCCCCAGCTCCTCTGCTGGTAATGAACTCACCACCTCACTCACGGAAAGGAAATAATAAATAGAGCTTTTACTGGAAGCACTGTCTCAGTGAAGTGAAAATTGACCTCTTCTGTTTGGGGAAACTTTAACTTTGACTTCATACTCCTAACAAGCATAGTTCATGTCTGAATGCTTAATGTTTAACTTCAAATTTCCCATAATTTGTCATAATTTAACTGAATGTTATTAAAACCAAGTCAAATGTTGTTACGTTCCCTACATCATAATTTGTATTAGTGATATTAATTTCACTTAGAGCATTCTGTGTGTAGTGTCATACATGCACTAAGCTCATACCCATGATCCAAGTGTAAACATAAGTCGTTTGTAGAATTTCAATTTTACCAAATGCAGACCTTTTCAAATATTTATTTCCAAGTCAGTCTGTTTTTCATAATATATTTCATCGCCTGTTTTCCACTATTTATGATATGTAATATTGGGAGACCAAACTTGATTAATACAGCACATTTCTTACACAGGAAACGCTCAGCTTGCTTCATATGAAGATTTTTCAAATATATATCAGCAGGAAAATAAATAGTCTGGAACTTCAACTAAAAATTCAAAAACCTCTAGATGTGAATAATGATTTACATATTTCTGTGATTGCAAAATGGATGTAAACTGGCAAAACCATCTGATAAATGGTTCATAAAACATTCATAATCCCATAAAGAGTTAAGTGATGACTAGCTTGGATGAGTAAATATCAGTGAGATCATTTCAGTCTCTAATGCAGACTGCCTGTTGATTCATTATGAGGTCATCTGAGTTCTCAGACCAGCTACCTTGAACAGAGTTCAGCTTTTGTTTATCGTCCTTTTTAGAATCATGTTTGCATGTTGTAAAATACCCAAAAACCACTTTCTTGGGACCAGTAAAATAATATTTTTTAATCCTAGTAATTTACCAGAAATCACTGTTCAGTGGCACCGAATGTCACAGCAGAATAATTACTGCTGTAACTTATATATGATTCTTTGCAAATTAAAAAAAAAAAAGGTGTAGCATAATTTTTGATTTACAAAAATGATCATCTTTTCCTGAACTCCACATAGCTGTCATCAAATCAGTGCAAACCACGGCCTCTACTGGCTCATTGCCCATATTAAACTGCAGACCAGTACCTGTCAAACAAGTTTGTGAGACAGCACATTCACCAGGTTAGAACACCAGGATCACATAAAATGTCTTTTTTTTGATTGTGCTTTTCTGCATGCTTCCCCAACAGTGACACCACCACACAAGCCAAGGCCGATGCCAAGGACTTCTGGGTGAACATGCCAAACCTGATATCCCATTTAAAGAAGGTGGCAGAGCAGAAGCCACAGGCAACATACTACAATGTGGACATGCTCAAGTATCAGGTAAAGTCAGCTATCTGTAGTCATAATTTTAAATCAATAAGATAAAAGATACAGAGCATCTTTAGACAACATAAATACGGAAATATGCCACAGAAGTAATTACAACCCTCACATCTTCCACTGTTTCAGTGTAAAATTCGTTTTTGCAAAGCACCAACAGTGTAGCTACTATCTGCTGAACATGGTGTTTTTTGGAGGTGCTTAATTATGGCATTATGTTGGAATCACTAAACATTGGATGAAATGCTTTGACACAGCAGTTATCAAACATTGTGTCTGCATCACTCTGTCTGTGTGCAGGTGTCAGCGCAGGGCCTCCAGTCCACTCCCCTGAACCTGGCAGTGAGCTGGAGGTGTGAGCCCACCAGCACTGACCTGAGGATAGACTACAAATACAACGGGGAGGCCATGTCGACGCCGATGGCCCTCAACAACGTCCAGTTCCTCGTTCCTGTGGATGGAGGGGTTTCAAAACTGCAGGCTGTCTTACCTCCTGCTGCATGGTACAGTCTAGATAATCTATACTTGTTATTATGTAATAAGATAAGATAAGATAAACAATATATAGCCAGTAAACTTAATATGCTGATGTGGTGAAGAGAGTCTTTAGGTTTGCATGCAGCAAGCTTTCTGCTGCATTGTTAAATAAGGTATAAAAATCATAGAATAAATCTGCTTGGCTTAATTTTGGCGATGCTGTGCACACACATTACACAGGGTTTGTATCTGTATCATTCCTGTCATCCACATTTTTCACTGTTAGTTTTAAATGCGGAATTTAATAATGCAGCAGCAAGTTTTGGTGGTCTTCTTCACTGGTTTTCTGTCCTCTTTTAATCCTGACAGGAATGCAGAGCAGCAAAGAATCCTTTGGAAGATTCCTGATATCTCACAAAAATCTGAAAATGGAGGTAAGTACAGTATGATAACAAACAGTGCAGTAATTCTGGTTGGAAAGCCTCCTGCTCTAAGTGATAAGGGACTTTTAGCGCTGTATTCATGAAATCAGACATAATCCACCAGACTCCGGTGAAATTTACAGTTACAGCTAAACAAACTTTACTGTCACCCAACTTGCACCGTCTTTGTTACATGCAACTTGGAGCTCCCTGTTCAAGGATTAAAAACATTAGCCTTAGCGCTGTAAATGTGTGTGTAAATGTTGTCATTGTAAAACAAAGTGTACAAAAACTGAAAAAGGGATGACCCCAGACAATCGCTGGAAGGTTGGAAGAGACTTTTAAGATGAGGAAAAATTAAAAGTATGTGCAGCTGTTCTGATTTCTTTGAGGTTGCGAGTTAGTGTTAAACACTGAAATAGAACCTGCACCAGGAGCCACGGATGTTGCTAAGTGTTCTACAGGGGGGGAAAAAAAAGTGTGGTACATGATGCCCCTCAGGAAAGTATAGGGCCTTGGGCAGTTGTCAGCGCCTCCTGTAGTAAACAGCCCCCCTCTGTTTACAGATGGTATTACAGTTACTTCAGCAAACCTGATTTGCTATTTTATGATGGATTTCAGTGTGACGTCTGTGTGTGTTGTACGTTTACAGAGCTTCTCCTTTTCTCTTAGAATAAAATATTATCCACGAACCTTTTCAATGAAATATTTACAAATACTATTAGATACATTTGGATGCAAACACCTTCGTTCGCTTTCTTATGACTGAAGCGACTCATAAAGAATAGTTTGCTTTGTGTACCTGATCTGGCAAACTGACGTCTTCTTGGCCTGTTTCATTTAGTGCAAGGCAGATAGCCAGACAGGATCGTTTAGTTCCCTTTAAGAGAAAAAATAGTCAAGGTTCAACATAATCAGCTTAACCCTCATTGTTTTAGACATGGATTATTTTCAGAGCTTTTCTCTTTGAATGGCATCTCATTGTATGGTATCTTTTGTCATTTTAATGTCCTCTTACAAAAAGTACCCATCTGATTATGGGTACTTTTCAAATGATCTCTCCTTCAGTGCTTCCTTGAAATCTGTACAGGCTTTGATACAATAGCCTGTTCCTGCACTGAAGAGTTAAATATAGCAACATGTGTAGTCATCTAGAGCTGCATTTGTCATTTTTGAACCAACCTATCTTTCTACTGTCTGTTCAAAATAGTTTACAAAGGTGTCTATAGCTGACTTTTTTTTTTTACTTTGTTTCGTCCTCACATTACTGTCTATGAAAAATGTTTCCTTGTGCCTTGGAGACTTTTTTTTTAATTCACCCTCTTCCCTCAGGTGTGGGATCATTGTTAGCACGCTTTCAGCTAACAGAGGGTCCCAGTAAACCAGCTCCACTGGCGGTGCAGTTCACCAGTGAGGGCAGCACCCTGTCAGGCTGTGACATTGACCTGGCGGGGCCAGGATACCGTTTTTCCCTCATCAAGAAGAGGTTTGCGGCAGGTCAGTTTAGCATTTGAATAAGAGATGCTTTTTTCCAATTCCAATAACAATGTTATCTATCAGTCACTGACAAATGAAAACACAAACAAGTCTTCCATTAGATCAAGCCTACGCTGAGGTTTTTATGTGGGAATTTATTTGATTAAAGAAAAAAGTCATGATCGTTTGATAAAAAATACCAATATAAGTAAAAGGAAATATTAGTCCAATTTTTCATCAGTTGCACATTTTGAAATATCTATTATATAGTTAATGTGTTGGTCAAGATAAAATATACTTTTTGTAGAAGTGCAAGTTCTGGAGTTATGAGGAGCATCAATTCTCTGATTTGACTGAGTTGTGAGAACAATTTTTGATGCAAATTAGGGCAATCAGGCACTAAGAGGTTTAAAGTACTTTAATTGCCTCCATCAGCTGTGTCACAGCTGCTGCAGCAGCTCGACCTGCTCACCTGCTCATGCAGTATTTTCCCTCATGTCTCTCCCTTCTCAAAGTTTGAAAAACTCTGCAATAGATCTTTAAGATAACCATAAATGGACTGAAATACAACCTAAACATTTCATTGATGTCTTTCAGGAAAGTACCTGGCTGACAACTAACCCATGCTACTGAGAACAGCAACAAACAATGATCAAAATAATAGCAGTGGACTGAGGTTGACACCAAGGACAGAGGACAGACCAACACCAGACAGACTTTCCATGGACCTTTTCTGAACCCATATGACAGGTCCGCAGCCTACCCAGCAGTATTGTATAACTTGCATATAGCATCGTGGAACTGTTTTAGGTCATGTAATTATTGTATTTGTATTCATTTCATAACATCTGTATTTCTGCAGTTAGACACCTGGGTTGTCCCCTCCTCTAAAGTCTGTGCCTCTGTCTCCATCCTCCTCTGGTCAGTGTTTGGTGGTGTTTTTCAAAGTTTCACTGCAGCTGCCTGACTGAAGACATGGACAGAAAGATTTTCGGCCAGATTGTAACTCTGGATGATGTTTGCTGTCCCCAGTCCAGGAAATTTTGGCAGTAAAAACACCCTTGAGTAAGATCTGTGTGGTCAGACATACACCTCGAGCTCTGACACATCCTATATTAAACTAAGTAGAGCTGGAGCAGGGCCCAGGACAATACATAGTAAGTTACACACCTTCATTAGCAAGTTAAGAAAATCACAGCTCTGTAAATAATCCTTCTGTTAGGATCTGGGCTCAAAGCTAGAGATAGCTGTCCTCACACTGACAGCGACCACTTGTGTGGCTTTCGCCAGCAATCGAATGCATTCACTGATGCAGTTTGACACATGCTGTCACAAACAGATGAAAGATGGTGTTTCTCTCTGGTGCTTGTGTGCGATCGGATGCGACACAAGATTAAGTAACTACAAAAAAATAGATTTAGGATAGATAGATTTTCATGCATCGCCTACTGGTACTACAGGGTCACATGACTTTGGATTACATCCTTTTTAATATAAATGCACTGATCCGTCACTCAAACTGTTATTTTATTTCTCTGGAATACACACACATGGAGAGGTTTTTTAGCAAGTTAGGCAGCTGCAATGATAAATCAGTGTACTGGTTGCAAAATAAAAAAAAATTTAAAAAATTTCCCGTCAGAACAAAAGAAGTAAAGAAGTGTACAAAGTGTCATTTTAAATCAATAATATATATCTTAAAGGGCGTTTGGTGTTTTCCTCGTATTGTCAGATAGCCTTTCTGTTGTTCCCAGGACAGCAGTGTTAGACTCCAGAGTACATGACAGCATTCTATTTTTATTTATTGATGACGATGATTTGTTGTATAAAACGTGATTCTGTATATGAATAGAATTTGAATGGTATCACACAACTCAGAACCCTAAAAGGTATAAATATTTAAATTCTCTCTTTCTGTTTTTTGTTATCAGTGTAGTTGGGTAACCTGTGTACAGTATAAGGTATAATTTTTGAATTTATTTCAGATATAATTTTTTAACTCAAGTGCAACAGAAGATTTGAGCTATATATGGGCGTGGGAGTAATTTAAAGAAAAAGAGAAATATCTTCCCAGATGCTGTGTTATGCTTTGTGAAAGCAGTGTTAATGTAAAGTTAGCTATACCATGGGCAGGGTTTTTTAGGTTTTTGGAAAAGTGCTTGTTCATGGTCTTGCCGAGAGTTGGAGTCAGGAGAGGGTTAGCTTAGTGTAGCATATAGACTGGAAACAGAGGAAGCTTAAGACAGGAAATCAACACAGAATGGTTGTCTAATCTGTACAAAGAACTACATTTAAAAACAAGCTGTGGTTTTCGAGGCAGTGTTGCATCAGTTTTTGAGTTTTAGAGGCCCCATTAGATTTTTAACCTTGATCGTTATCTTGGTTAGTTGGTCCACCATTTTGGTCCAGACTGAATTATCTCCACAACTATTGGATGGATTGATTATTTGAAATAACTCTGGTGGTCTCTTACTCCTGTAGCGCCACCAGCAGGTCAAAATTTAAATAACATTCCCGTCAACCTCGGGTATACTTTGCTTAGAGCTGGTAAATAAATATTAACTTGTTAACACACTAAGCTATTACGTTTAACACTGCAAACATTATACCAGCTAAATATCAGCATGTTGGCTTAGTCATTGTGAGCATGTTAGCATACCAGTACCATGTACAACTCACAGAGCTGCGAGCAT
This sequence comes from Toxotes lorentzi, assembly GCA_037833715.1. NCBI lineage: Eukaryota > Metazoa > Chordata > Actinopteri > Toxotidae > Toxotes > Toxotes lorentzi. The sequence goes on from JBBMJY010000022.1 coordinate 16,422,598, forward strand.
GGCTTTAGCCTCTTAAATCTTAACCACTGGACATAGCCAGGCTAGCTGTTTCCTCCTGCTTCCAGTCTTAATGCTGAGCTAAGCTAAGCAGTTGCTGGCTGTCAGACATGACATTGATATCCACCTTCACATCTAATTCTCGGCAGGAAAGCAAACAAACATATTTCCCCAAAATGCTGAGCTGTTCCCTTAAATAACAACAAGACAGTGACGACAAAAACACATCGGTTTTTCTCAACAACAGTGACAAAGTTTGGTTACCATGGTGCCACTACCTGAAACAGGATTTGTTTACTGGGACCAGCTTGTTTTTTTTGTTTTAAATTCAAACCTCATTGTGATAAAACAAACATTCTCTGTTCCTGCATCTACCTTACTCAGTTATCACCTCAGCTTTGACCGTGTCATTAGTTAAGCTTCTGACCCATGTCGTACCTGTTTTCATTCACCTCAGCGGTACCTAAACCCCCTGATTATATCATGAGCACATCCCCAATCGTCCAACCAGCGCTCACATCCATGGCTTTATTTTGCATAATTGTAATGGTCTCTGTGAGATGACGTGAGCTGAATGAGGTTGTGGAGCGAGGTTAAGTCAACCAAAATGCTTTGTTTGTTTTTTCTTTTGTTTGTTTGTTTTTGGGTTTTTTTGTATTTTATGTGAGTCAGTCCTCTGTTAAGGATAATAAGCTGAATATTTTTAAAATGGATAAAAATGAAAAAATACTATATTGTTTAATGTGAAAAAAAAAACACTGTGCTGATGATGTTGAACTTCCTGAATGCTCTGACACTCAACATGAAGAACAAAAAGTGTGTGTGAAGTGTAGCCGAAGATCTCCGTACTGTATGTCGGCATTCTGCTAAATGCAACCACCAGTCCTTTCAGAGCTGTCGTAGAAGCATCTTAGTCTGGATTTAAGAGGACTATTAACCTCACATCAGTAGTCCTATTCCATGATGTAGTACTTTTGATTGGATGTAGTTCTTAAATATATGTGGTGATTTGGCCACTGATAAAAATCAGATCTGGGCCGTGAAGTTAAAATTCAACTCTTGTTCTTGACCAGACTTTTGATTTTTCGTGTGCAAACCCAGTATAAGAGAACACCGAGGTTGCATTTTGTTAATGTGAGGCGATGGTGATCAGTGCCATCTAGCTCCTGGTCACACAGTAGTTTGGTAACAGTTTCTTTCAGTCATGTCAGACTTTCATCAAGTTGACTGGAGGAATCAACATGCCTGAGAGAAAGTTGTTACCTTTTGGATGAATCTTGAAGCTATCAGTGCAACAGTCGCTACAGCATTATCTAAAAAGGCCCACCATGCACAACAACCATCATGCATCTGTTTTAAATTCCCACTACACTACAGCAAACAGGTCTTTCAGCTTGAAAGGTAAAACAAAACTCTCTTAGTCTTCTGGCTGCTAGATTATTCTTTGTATCTTCTAATAAAAAAGAATAGATCAAAATTTACTTGTATTTTCCAGATCGTCATCTCTGTGGTGAATTTGTCCTGCAGTAATTCATTATTGCATGCAGAGCATGCAGTAAAAGGTGGGGCATCTATGATGATAGATAGTACTGAAATGACATGTTGTGCTGAGTCTCAGTCAGTTACCTGTATTAATATTGAGAAGAGAGCAGGGAGTGTGTTTATGTGTGCTATAAGCCAGAATGCTTTTTGGTTCTGTACCGTTAACCTCAAACACATGTGCAAGCTGTTTGTACAGTACATAACAATGCTAAGATGAACTGAGAAACTTAGTTTGCTTCTTTCCAAAACCAATAAAAGTTATAAATGGATGCCTGTGTTGCACTTTTTTTTATATGTCATTCTGTGTCTAAAAGATGTCACACCTCACAGACTGTAAGCCCTGTGCAAGAACATTTATTTGACAAAAATGGCAAAACGATAGAATACAGATTAAGTTTCCTATAAATACATCAAAGCAAAGATGGAAATTTTACAAACCTGCAACCCTGTGGATACTCACTACATACAGGACACAAGCCTGGGCTGAGATAGAGAGTGTGAGAGGAAGGTGATAATACTCCCCGCCCCTGAGTGCATTTACATCCCATTTAGTTTTGTTAAGGATATATTTATCTATGGTTCCAGCTCAGGTTTTCAGAGACATGCTCTCAGATGCTCAAGTGGCCCACATTCACATCTACACTCCTTACAAATTAAAGTAATAAAACCCACTAACATGTCAAAAGCAAGAAAAATAGCAGTTGTGGATATGAGCGTAATGTTCAGTGCAGTGATCATGTTTTAAAACATCAGCATTGTGATTCAGATTTGGTTTCTAGTAAGGCGAGATGGGAGAAAACAGTCATTTTGCTCATTCGGAGAATGAGAGAGAAGAAGAGAGGGTGTCGTCCTCAGCAAAGGTGGGTGAGGTCGCTCTTCCTGCAGCCCACCTGGCAGCACACGGTGGTCAGTATGTTATTAATGTCTCGTCTGGTCAACTCAGAGCCCGGGCTGCTGTTGCCGAGGCTCTCCAGGCTGTTCTGTTCCCCTGTCGGAACAATAAAACATAACAAACGCTGAAGGAAGCCTCTTAAGAGATTGTTCCTATATAGTCCATTTTGCAGGACAACACACACTTTCCTCTGCAAATGTCAGTCTCTTACCGCTATGAAAGTGTCCACGTTATCATTAAATAAGGAAACTGTAAATGACAGTACAGATTAACTCAGTGCTATTTGTCTTCTACAGTGTCAGTTTGCTCTTTCTAATCAGCACGACTGATAGGCTAACTGGGTTTGTTTGTGAGTGACTGACAGCAAGAGAGAGGCTGCCCAGGGAAGAGACTGCTCCAGCACTTAATCATAATATGTGGCCTCTGGCATAATAAGCCCCAACAGCAGATGATGTGTCGCGGCACCTGTCTGCTGGCACACCCACTGCAGCCTCTGAATTAATAGTATACAGCCTATGGAAAATGTAGCATGGAATGTCACGGTTAAATGGAGAGGTGAAGATAAAGAGATGAAACATCTTTATTCTGAGAGCTGCTTATGTTTCAGGCTGAGTGATAAGATGTTACATGCCAAAAAAAAAAAAAAAAAGTTACTCTAGCAGTACTCTAGAAGTACTCAGCAGCTTAGTGAGTTCAAATTTGTATGCCGGAGTCATCACCTTTAGCAGAAACTATGTACAGAAAAAGAGTATGATTCCACAAAAGGTGGACTCAAACAGCAGGATTCACCTTTGTCTTTAAAAGATTTTTTGCAAAACATAGGTGGGCCTTCACACAATGTCTCAGGTTTCTTCTAATCTTTATCAAACTTGCCATTTAAACCCTTGGATGTGTAATTTTACAAACAGTATGTGGTCAAACATTGTTTGTGACTACAGAACTGAACAACAGAACAAGTGGAGATCCCAAGGTTTAAGAATCTAAGGTGCAGTACCTCTACCAGAAAGTACACAGAAACAGAAAAATCCATTTATAAGTTATTCTGAATGGTTCTTTTGTATGATTCTCTTGGTTAATGCTGAACCAAGGAGAAAAACCTTTGTAATAAAAAAACAAAAAAACAAAAAGAGAAGTTATCTCACCATCCATGTCTGACTCACTGAGGAATCTCCTCCATCGGGAGCCTCCGCAGGTGTAGACGACGGCCCTCAGGAACTCTCGACCGCACAGCTTCACTGCCTTCACCTCTGCTCTCACCTGGTCCACGTACACTACTGCACACAATAGCAGAGGCAAAAATACCAGAGCCCGCATACTGGATTACCTGAGTGTCTGTGCAGAGGTTTATCTCTTTGTTGAACTGGTCTGTTTACTTTCAGAAACTACTGCAGCTGTTCTGTCCCGAGTCGTTTTTCTGTCCGTTATCTTCCTGGTTGTCTTTGGCTCTTTTCTTTTGTCTCTAGTCTTTCGGAGGCTGCAGCACAGTGGACCGGCCGTTGATCCTGAGCTTGCATCCCCCTGCATTATATAGCATCCATCTTTCAGTTCATCAGTGCTGAGGATCTCTCCACCTCCCTCTAACTGGCCCTTAGCCTATCCCCAGTCACACACACACACACACACACAGTCCTCACTCTGTCATGACAGTCAAGTCATTTTATGTTTCCGGTCATCTCCACCATCATCATAGCCGTCTAGGAGAGAGTGACAGCCATCAGAGCTTTACAAGCCTCAGCTGACAATCACATTAGATGAAGAGCAGCCTCCTCAGCCTCATGGCTAATTAAGTGATACAAAGTGATTCCCCCCTCGTAGTCAAACAGATGTTTCATCTGTTTACAACACTTTGATGGCCTGGTTGTCTTTCACTTTACAGCAGCTTGAACCATATGAGAGTTAAAAAGTCAATGTTGACAGTCCATAATTCAGCTCATTACGATGCTGCTGATGGTGCGATGTGATACTCAGCATGACATTTCGGTTCGATCGTTAACGGTCTATGAAGTTATATTATGTCTAGATGGACATGCGGTTTGGTTGTCAGCTGATCTTCTATAGTTTTCTTATTTTCAACAAATTCCATTATAACAATAAGACCAACAATGGGTTGATCCTGCAAATAAGTGTTGTCTGTGTATCCAGAGTCTGATACAGCTTATTGCTCAGTGCCATAGAGTTCAGTTGTTTTCCAAAAACTACTAAAAACACATTAGTGAGCCCCACTGTTCCACTGAGTGACATGTTCCTTCATTACCATGAGCATGGGTACTGTAGTTGTTCCCACATCCTCTGTCCTGCTGCTGTAAGTACAGCACTAAATGTGCATCAATCATCTGCACAGATTTGTTAGGTTATATTTGTTTCAGGTTGGCCACATTATCAGCTGTCAGACAGACGGGGCAATCTCAGGCAGTTGTGGTTAACAATTTAGCACTGAGTCAGTGAACATCATGTTCTACTAGAACTGCATGTACAGTGACCATTTTAATTCAAGGTAAACATGAGATTAAGCATGAAGTCCATTCTTATTGTTGCAAATAGTCTTACACACAGTAGACAGAGCTTTTCAACAGTATCACACTCAGAGGTAGCCCTAAAAGCTGGCAAGTCAGACAACATGCACAATTTAATTTAATGTAAAAAGTATTATAATTTCTCTGGTATATAAACTAAATTTTTTTCTTTATTATTATTATTTTTTTTTTTAGCATTGTTTGAACATGTATAAGCAGCCTGGTTTTAGGCTCAGCATCGTTGTATGATTGCATGATGAAAAATGTGTTCAACAGATTCATCTCCATGATATCTCTGCAAATGTTATATGGACGAAAGGTCCAGAACAAGCTATTAAGGTGAGTTTATCGTGCAGCATCAGCAGCCACAGGTTTATTCATTTAACCTGGATATGCTGGCTAGCTAACATGTTTGCAGCCAGTACAGTCCTGCTCAGCTCAACAAACATTATCTGTGCAAACCATGAATGACTACAGGGAGTCCGAGAAAGGTCTTTTTAGTTTCATGGCGTTCTATTGCTTTCCACAGATTTGCTTCATCTTTCTGAAAAGCAGTAACATGATATTGGGATCTTTGTCCTAGTTCTAATCGTAGCAACTACTATTATTGTACATGCTGCATCCTAAGAATTTCAGTGACAGACAAGTGGATATATGTATATACCAGTATATGAGTACTGGTACATATTTTCAAATGTTCTAACTAAGAAATAAATACGTTTAATATGGATGTAAAATATGAACAGCTCATCAGCCTTCATATGTGCAGAGCTGATGAGCTGTGTGCATTGATGGCTGCAATCAGACCAACAACTCCTTTTACCATAATGATCTCAGTTTTGTCTAAATCCCTGATTACTGATTTACAGACCTGGAGAGGCAGAGATGATGACCTAGATTACAACCACCTTGAATGTATGACCCTAAATGGCACAGAGTCACCAAGGTGAGTGACATTTGTACCAACGAAGAAAAACATTTACTGCTGATCCTTTAAAATAAAGTCTAATTAGTATCCTCAGTTGTTTTGTCGAGCCACATTGGTGGTATTTGATTTGAATTCAAACAGGAACAGCGTTAATAGAAGTGCGGCACTGCGACAAACTGAGTGGGAGCTGTAGTGAAGAAGAAAAGGTTCACCATGGTGGGATGTTATTAGCTTCTATCAAATTACAAAGCTCCTACATGTTTTCCACTTTAGACCATAATACCATGACTGAAACTTGAAAATCTGTGACTGTAGGTGAGGATCACTTTTCACGTCAGTCAATGATACAGCTCTATGTCGAATTTCTGTTATTTGTTTTCCTACTTCTACGAATGCCAACCTCATTTGTGATGCCAAACCCATAGCTTGTAGTTGTCTGTGTATGTATTTTTTAAATTCTGAGAAACCTTGAACTACCAGTAAGTCTTTGTAGTAAAAAAATGTAACCATATATTCAGTATAAAGCCAAATAGGAAAATTATGTTTGCAGATAAAATCTGTCCTAATGACATTGTTTGTATCTCAAGGAGACATTCAGTCGCCCATTGCTCTGAGAACCAAACCGTACGACAAGAGCCAGTAGATAAATGGATTAAACAGGCACAAACCTAATTGGCTGGGGAATACATCAGTGTGTAGGTCTTCAGTCTATCTGCAACCTGCAGACTGAGCGCTGTCCTCCACAGTGTCCACCTGAGAGACCAGAACCAGAGACACTCAGCTGTGTTTGCCATGTGAGCGGACCATCGGGTGTCTGCGTATCATTGACTGGCTGAGGGAATAATGGTTTAAAATTGTTGGCATAAAACGCTATAAAGCCGGCAAAGTGCATTAACACATGCTGCGGTACAGTATAATGTCAACAAAAGGCAAAGATCATGTGTGATAGTGTAGGTTGTTCAATAGAAACTCATCCATTGTACCAAAACAGAGGATCAAATATTTTACCCTGCAGTGAGTGATGGCAGTTATCATTTGTTTTGTTTTTTTAAAACTAAACTCTATTTTAAGTGCCTCAAAAAAATGAAAATCCACAAAGCAAAGGCAAGCAAAACAACTGTATTTTAGCATTTTGTCCTGTTTGTTTTCTCTGGATATGCTTCCTCGTGCACCTGTTATGCACTAGGTTACCTTTAAAACTGTCAGAGAACAGAAACTAGTTATTAAGCCTGACTGTGGAGGCCGTTCCCTTTCTCACGTTTGCCTTACTCTCCCACACCAATATTCTTGAGCTGATAGGCATCATTTCGCCATCACTTTCCCCATCCAGGACACAGTCTGTCTCTGAAGCAAACAGCAGGGACATCACTGCAACACCAGAGGCAAAGAGCACAATGAGTTAGTCCAGGCTAAAGGAGATAAGTGTGTGTGTTTTGGGAAAGGCTCCACCATGACATTTCTAGGAAAAGTAAATCCACCTTTCATTTGGTTAAATAAAATTGTCATTTGTTCAATAGATTTTGTGTATAATGTCATTGGATTTTGCAATGACCCCAAAACGAAACCTTGTTTTGGGGTCATTGTAATTGTGACAGCATTTCTCACTTTTTTAAGGATTTTTTTTTCTCCAAACAATTAAGAAAAAAGCAGCGGATTAATACTTAATAATAAGTCGCGGCTCCATACACTTAAAACCTGGAGGAGCTACAACACTAAAACACTGCTCGCTCACTGATACAAGAAAAAAATCTCCCGATCTAAACGGTTTAATCTTTAGAGTAATACTTTTTATTATCGGTGACAGAGACCATTTTTCTGCTTTAAGAACATTTTCCTGAATATATATGCATACTTTTATTTGAATAATATTCTCAATACAAGACTTTTCCTTGTAATTGAGTATCATCACATTGTCGTATTAACACTTTTACTTCAGTAAAGGATCTGAATACGTCCCCCACTATTGAATACTAAAGGTCAAATCAGTAAATTTTTATGCAACAGGAATGTAAATACATGACTCTGAGAGGGGGCGTAACACCAATACTAAATGGCTCATTAAATGTGTTTTCAGGCCATTGAACCTTCGTCCTTTTTCCTCTCCACTGCCTCTGCCTTTTCCTTTCACAATAAATGCATCCTGTTTTCAATCCAGAATGGACAGTACATGACCATATACAACTGAGTTTGACTAAAGTGGAAACTGCTTCAAAATGCGTCTCGAGAACATTCTGTCTGTTTTGGTTTGAATGATGTGTCTCTAGGCCTCAACAAACCTGTTGCATTGTGAGAGGCAAGTGTAGCCAATTCCCATTTCTATAACTTCATCACATATATTTATGCATTCATTCATTCATTCATTCATTCATTCATTCATTCATTCATTCATTCATTCATCTTCTGTACCGCTTGATCCACACATATTTATATTTTTGGAAATATTATATATTTAGCAAAGCTTTTTTATTTTTTTACTTAAACATGATGATAAAACGAAAAATGTAAAGCTCGATTTTATCAATAAATTTTGCCTGGAAGAGGACGTGTGTAAGAAAAAGAAATTGCCTGTAAGCCCCTAGCGCCACCTGCTGGTCATAGCAGTAATGGTCACGCTGAGTGGCATATCCATGTGTGACTGGGGTTTAAGATTTTCCCTTTCCTTCTTTCAAAAAAAGTAATTAAAGAAACACCCAAAAGCAAACAGACTGCACACACTAATAGCAACAGATGAACAAAACCAAAAGAAATATAATAAAAAAACAAACAAACAAAAGAAAATAAACAAATGCGAAGAATTTGATTATTTTATAAAAAAGAAAAATCTGATCAGGAAAGATGTCTAAAGGGCTTTAGCTTAACAAAGTTTAGGAAAGTGGATACCATAGTACCATATACCACATACCATAGACCGACCAGCCAACACTTAGAAATCACAGAAAAAACGCTCCATATTTCTCCAGAACTTGCCGGTAAATCATCATTTTATTTTATTTTTTCCTATAAAAGTAATTTATTGACAGTTGTCAAAACATCCAAGAATTCGGCGTACTCAATCTTTCCAAAATGTAAACAAATATGGGCTAAAAACACGAGGCTCGTGCTGTAGTCCACAGCGAAACACACTGTCCTCCAGTCCTGCAGGTGGCGATGTGACTTTAAAGCGTGTGTCTCCCTGCATGGCGGAAGAAGTCAACAGCACAGTGTAGTGACCAGGGAGGGACCTTCGATGTTTTTTGCGGGTTGTCAGCTTTATAGAAATGACACTTTTTGCACATTTACTCAGATAATCTACTCAGAACAACAGACCCAGGTTATCGGCCGTGAGTAAGGTGAGTGTCAGTTTTGCGTTGAGTTGTTGTTGTTGTTGTTGTGTGCAAACTGAGGAAGCTAACCTTTGCTAAGGACAGGACTTGGTCAGTCATATCTGCGTTCTCAAACACAGCTCTGAATCCGCTGCATTCATTTAATGCGTCTGTGGATAAATCAAAGGACTAAACTAACACCTGTACAGAAATTACTGAGCTTTGACGACCTTGACTTCACCTGTTCTGTGGTTGCATGCAGGCACTATAATTTAATTTGATGATACGCATTTGTTTCTGTGGTGACCGCAGCATTCAGATCTCTTACTTAAGTAAAAGTGGTAATAACATTTTAATTGTTGATTTAGCGCCTCTTTAAAACAGTTGCACCATAAACTGAACATTATAACCTTGATGAAGGGAGGATTTTGCAGGGCTCTAGCATTAAATTGCATTCATTTTAGCAAGGTGTACCTAATAAACTGGCAACTGAGTGTAAAAATCTGACATTTGAGAAACTAAAACCAGTAAATAATTGCAATTTTCCTTTAAAAATGACCAGAAAAGTTGATGAATAACTTTCTGTTGATTGACTAATGGTTTCAGCTCAGCTGTGGAGCTGGATCTGCCATGGAGCCTGTCATGCATCAGGTTTGGCCGAGACTCTTCCAGCGCTTCCACAGGACCCTTATTCTTTCAAAGAGGAACCATTCAGGCTGTGCTGAGCCCTCGGCCGCTCCTGCCTCCACTCACTCCAGACGTATCAGACCCACGCTCCTGGTGTCACGTCTCTACCAGCCGTCAAACCTGCGTGATGTGGGCCAGGACAGCCGGCTGCAAGGAGAGATGACTTGTAAGAGCCAGAAGCTGATGCAGCAGGCCGGACTCATCCATCCATCCAACCCAGGGTGTTACTACTACCTTCCCTCCACTGTCCGCTCCATGGAGAAGCTGGTGAGACAATGTGATGTATATTATGGTTTTTTTTTTCTTTTGGACAGTTTATAATTTTTATTGTGCACTTTTTGAATTAGATTTGAATAATTTCTTAAATTGTTGCTTATTTATTTAGAGGACTAGAAGCTACTTTAGGGAAGCCAGCAGGGATCCAAATAAAATGATTATAAAATAAACCATATGGTAATTTGGTTTGTTATGGACCTATATGATCTCACAATATGTCTGACATTCATCCATGACTGTAAATTAAAGCAGTTCCCAAACTATTTGGCAGTTGTCTGTTTATGGCCTATTGTAACAGCTTGCATATGTCTACAAGTTGTGAACAGATAACCAAAGAGTAATTTTCCTCCTCAGTTTAATTTATTCATAGTTTTCAGTGGCCGAGGAAAAATATTTTTTCTGGTTTTCCTGATGAGTGTATATTGTCTCATTTTAGTTCTATAAAATGTAATACCAACTGTCTTTAATCAACAGGTGAGAGTGATTGACCAAGAGATGCAGGGGATTGGTGGACAGAAGATAGACATGCCCAGTTTGTGCTCGGCTGAACTCTGGAAAACCAGTGATCGCTGGGACTTGATGGGAAAGGAGCTGCTCCGTCTGAAAGACCGGCATGGAATCGACTACTGTTTGGGTCCCACACATGAGGAGGCAGTGACGACTTTGGTTGCTCACCAGGCGACTCTCTCCTACAGACAGCTCCCTTTGCTTCTTTACCAGGTAAGCTTTCAGCTTTCTGATATTGTTGCCAGTGTATGAGCTGCAGTGTTACATCATGATTTCTTTGCTATAAAACAGATTACCCGCAAATTCAGGGATGAGCCGAAGCCAAAGTTTGGTCTTCTTCGAGGGAGGGAGTTCTACATGAAGGACATGTACTCATTTGATGTGAGCAAAGAGGCAGCTTACCAAACCTATGAATCTGTGTGCCAAGCGTACACTCGGCTCTTTGCACGTCTGGGCCTACGTTGCGTTCAGGTGCAGGCAGATACAGGAAACATCGGCGGTACACTCTCACATGAATTCCAGCTGCCAGCAGACATCGGCGAAGACCGGCTTCTGGTCTGTGGGAACTGCTCCTTCTCAGCTAATGTAGAGACCATGTCCTCAGTCAGGACTGACTGCCCACAGTGTAAAACTGGCACACTGGTAGAGTCAAAGGGTATAGAAGTTGGCCACACCTTTTACTTGGGGAAAAAGTACTCTCAAGCATTCAATGCCACCTTCAGCAATGCCCAGAACAAGCCTAGTATCGCTGAAATGGGCTGCTATGGTCTTGGAGTGACCCGTATTCTTGCTGCAGCCATTGAGGTGATGTCAACAGAGGACGGGATCCGCTGGCCAGGGCTTCTCGCCCCTTACCAGGTTTGTGTTTTACCTCCAAAGAAGGGCAGTAAAGTGGATGAGGTGGCGGACTTAGCTGACGACCTGGTTCACACTTTGGGAGATTCTCTACCGTGTTTGAGAGGTGAAGTGGTTCTCGATGACCGTACACAGATGACTGTTGGAAAGAGGCTGAAGGATGCCAGCAGACTGGGCTACCCGTACGTTATTGTAGTAGGGCAGGGCGCTTTAGAGGAAACACCCAGGTTTGAGGTGATCTGTCAGCAGACAGGTGAGACCATGTTTCTCAGTAAAGATGGACTGTTAGATCTACTGGGGAGAGTGGAAACTGTATGAACCACAACTCTGAGTGTGGAAATAACTGTTTCTCTTTTATGTTTGTGTGTACTGTGTAGAAAGCGAAATATGTGTGATGCAGTCAGTGAGGTGCTGGGAAAAGAAGATAAAAGCCTTGTATGTATTGCAGATTTTGTCTTATATCCGTATGGGAACTGGATTTTTTTTTTTTTTTCAGATTCTGTATTTTTACATACTTGTTTCATTACAAAAGCATTGTAATGAACCTTAAGACATATTGCATTTGGTCACCATGATATAACGTCACAGCTTTACTGTTTTGTGACCTTTCATGTTCCCATGCCAATAAAAACATCACCCCAGTGCCCAAATAATGACCATTTGCTGTTGTTTTTTAATATGTATTTGCATCTGTAACATACAAATTCTGTCTTGGTACAACTGAATCCTGGCATTTGGTAAATGCTGTAAATACAACCATGTCATGAAAGTCATCGAAAAACAGAAAATAAAATGACCACAATTCCGTTAGTGAAAGACGTACTCAGGTCTTTTACTTAAGTAAAAGTTGCAATTCTAGAAATAAATACTGTAAATATTTCAAGGGAAAACACGGAGTAAAAAGTAGCAACACAAAAACGTACTTGCCAACACTTCCTCATCATCAACGTTACTATTTTCAATGGTGGAAGAAGTATTAACATCTTAAGCAAAAGTTCTCACGCTTAAGGATTAAACTACTATTTTACAGGTAAAAATCCTGCATTCAAAATTCTGCATATATAAAAGTACAATCAACAAAAGTTAAGGAGCTCATTATGCTCATTATTATTTCATATATATCTTTATTATTATTCATAAAAGCCCCAATGTGAGTTTGAACTACTGCATATTCTATTAGGCAGTTTCATATATAACAATTGATCATATTTCTTGAATTAATCTTATAATAATAATAAATCTTACCTGCCAGGTTAATTAGTGGGAGTTGAATAATGAAGAAGTATAAAGTATAAAGTATAGTTTTTCATCTCTGTCGGTTTGATAATAAAACGTTTTATTATCCATCGTGTGCCGTCCAGAAGGAAGTGGAACAAACATAACAGCACTGTGTTTCTGCACGGATCGCTACCTGTGTCGTACCGGCTGCGCACATGTGTAAACAAGGAGCTGGGTACCCTCTAGAGTACGTAACGTTATTATAGATGATGGATTAGTAGCAGTAACCTAATTTTATAGTTTATTTGAGAATTGTAGACAAGAAAACGGACCTTTAGAAAACAGGTTTGGACCGAAAATGGCGTCTTCTACGGTGCAAAATGACAGCGACGACGGGATGGACGAGTTTATGGACAAATTCAAGACCCAGAGATATAAAAATGCCTTCAGTGAAGACAGCTGGGAAGAGGTAACGCTAAGACGAACAAACTATCATCTGTCAACATTAACTAGAAAGTAATTTCTATGTTAAGTGAGCTGTTACAACTTCTTTGTTGTCGTTAGCTAGCAAGCTAAGAGGTGATGTATCTGTCCACCCGCGGTGACCTCTCTGTTTCTGTCTCATCCAGGAGTTTAATAAAGTACCCATGTTCATGAAAACAGCCCCCGAAGAGATTGACCCAAAGAAATACCCTGAACTGGCTTGTCTCCAGGCCATTATTCATGATGAAGACAGGCCTCCCGAGGGTAAGCAGACCACAGCTTTGAGCTCCTGCAGCTGGAGTTGCCTTCACAGAAAACACCTTTCCAAATTTTTGAGTGTGTTACTGATTGAGTTCATTCCTCCTCAGAGCAAGCAAAGAGCCTCAAAGATGAGGGAAATGCCTTTTTCAAAGAGAAGAACTATGAAAAGGCCGTGCTGTCCTACACAGCAGGTTTGAAGAAGAAATGTGACGACCAGGACCTCAGCACTGTTCTTCTCACCAACCGGGCTGCTGCACACTTTCATCTGGGTAGGGGGGGGTTTCCAGGACACACATGCATTGCTAGCACCAGGGACATGTATTGTCATGCATTGACATTTATTTATGTTCCATATAAAAACAAAGCCCATGTTTCTGCCTTAATTTCACACAGGTAACATGCGCTCTGCACTGAACGATGCTGCAGCTGCAAAGAAGATTAAACCGGACCATATCAAAGCTTTGATCAGAGGTGTGTAACAGACATACAGACTTTTCATCTATAACAGTATCTCCCATGTACATAACAATGACAGTATATGTTTAGTAATTATTATATATCATTAAAACAAAATAGAAAATCATAACAGTTTAACAGTTCATAGTATCATCGTAATTATTAATTACTTGCACTATTTAATTTTATATGCTTTGTACATGTTCAAATTGCTTTCAGGACTTCTTAATGTTTCGCTTTATAGTTTTGATTTTCCAGAAATCACTATTTTCATTAGTTTAATATTTATTACCCCAAAAATTTAGTCAATAACAAGGATAGCCCCAAATAACAAAAATTGACAATGTCAGTAGCGGGTGTTTACACCATTTGCCGCAATGACAGCTTGACAGCGACGCCTCATGCTCCTCACTAGCGTCATGATGTTGTTCTGAGGCAATGCGTTCCACTCTTCCACAAGTGCTACACGCAGTTCTGCCAGGTCACATGGGGGTGGGGTACGATCATC
>JBBMJY010000022.1:16437122-16465205 GCA_037833715.1 Toxotes lorentzi
TGTCTGGAAACCCTAGTACCCCTCACATCTCGTAAACGGGCCTGCAGCTGTGTGGCAGTTGCATAACGATGTCTGAGGTCATCGTTGCGGTCTGCCACTTGTGGGGCTCCACTCCTGGGTTTGTCACGAACTCTGCCAGTAGTTCTGTGTCTTGATGCAAGTCTCCTGATGACACTTTGAGACACACCAAGTTCAAGAGCAACATCTGACTGCCTGCCACCGACCCGAAGGCGCGCTATGGCCAGGTGGCGCTGCTCGACGGTTAAGTGACGTCGTGTGTTCATGACTGTTTGAATGATGAACTTGGAATGACTGACTGACGAGGGTTGTCTTTTAGTATTTTTTGGTATTGGCCCCAATATGTAAGGCACACTGTACACAGTGAGAACATTACGTATGTATGACATCCACTGAGTCTCTCACAATATCCCTAACTTATTGTGAGTAGTGTATATATGATGCCACTCCTCTCACAGTGCATCGGGATCATGAGAAACTAAAAGAGTGTAAGAAAATTACTGTGTTTAGATATAATGATAGTGATAAAAAAAAAAAACATGTAAATACCTTGTATTTGTTTTTAGGTGCTCAGTGTTGTATAGAGCTGCGTAACTTTTCAGAGGCCATCCAGTGGTGTGATGAGGGGCTTAAAGCTCATCCCACCGACAAGAAACTGCAGGAGCTGAGAGCTGCTGCGGATAAACACAAGGTACAGTCACTACTACTAGTTCAGCTGACATTGAGCTGAAGACTTTAAAGGGTTGCCAAGTGTGTTGTTGGCATTTGTCTATATTATATTGACACTAATTTCACACACAATGCCCCTTTCATTTCTTGTTCACTAGAGGGCAGCAGAGAGAGATGCCAGGAAGGCCAAGGTCAAAGAGAAAAAGTTGCATGGAGAGAAAGAAGCTCTTCTGGCTGCTATAAATGTAGGTGTCCTCTTTGAAAATGAATGATTTATTTAATGTGAATAGTTGCATTCAATATTGATGGATTGGATATGATGGATTTTGTTCAACATTTAAGTTTAGCAAATGTTACAAAATGCATTTTATCCTAGTCCTGAAGAAGTCGAATATGACAGCTCATCCAGCCAACCTGTGATATTTGTGAGGTTTTTGATGAAACTGACATGACCTACAACAGCCTCACAACCAATAAATACAACTGATGAAATAAAACAACAAAGATTTACTTTAATGTAACTTTAATGGGGTCAAGAGACACCTACAAGAATGTGAATTATTTCCAAAAACATTGTAATCAAAGTCTTTATAGCCCTTTCCCCATTAAGTATAATTGCACACAACACACAAGGAGTGGTTACAAGCAAGCACAAAAACTCACTAGGGACTGATCGTTGAGGATCTTTTGGAGTTTGGCATAAAAAAATTATGCCTGAAACAGTGAGTCAAATCTGACACCGATTCTGTCTCTAATAAGAGTATTTTTAACTCAATGTAAGATGTCATTTTAGAGCCTCAAATATTTTTGTGTGCTTTACACAGGATCGAGGCATCAAGCTCCTCCAGTCTGCAAAGTCTCGTCAGTGTGGTTCAGACAGTGAGGATGAGGATAAAAGCTCCTCTGCAGCAATCTCGCAGCTGAGTCTGGACGGCCTCAGCTCTCAGGAGGTGACGGGGGCTCAGGTCTTCCTAGACGAGCAGGGATCTCTGCACTGGCCCGTTCTCTTCCTCTATCCTGAACACCAGCAGAGTGATTTCATCTCAGCTTTCTGTGAGAGCAGTTGGTAAGCTCCTCTTGTTTGTTTGTTTTTAAATACAACATTAATAATTTAATCACATTGTAAATTTACCTTGAATATAAAACATTTATCTTTCTGTTTGCCTTGACCTGTGCAGTTTCGTAGATCACCTGGCGGTCATGTTTGGAGAAGAACTCCCGCCTTGGGACACGGACAGAAAATACCACCCACAAAATCTGCAGGTTTGTTTGTCACACATAGAAAAGCATTTTGTTCTTTTTTTTTCTTGTGGCTTTTTACCACATGAAATGTCAGGAATAGTTCACACCATCATCCTGAATAAGTTAATATACTGTGTGATTAATATTGTTTTGTCCCGCATCCTTAAATTTCTGTTTTTTTCTGAAAAACCAGAGCAGGGCCACATTATTTCCATATTCTGATGAACTCAATACAATGATCCGTTTATGATGACGCAGTAATAAATAGTCAAGAGTACAACTGTAAAACAAAGATTATATAAAAACAGGGAAGTTATGTCAGTAAATCAAATTTTCAATCTTTTTTTTTTTCAGTAAATGACAAAAATAGATTTTTAAAAAAAATTCTAATTAACCCCATTGACCTTTCCTCACTTTCTAGCTGTACTTTGAAGATGAAGAGAAGGAGACACTGTACCAAGTAAACCCAGAGACATCACTTTTAAAAGTGCTGCAGCATAAAAGGTAAAGTGAGATAAAGTGTGTTTTCATTTTGATTTATACCATGGATTACAATGAAGGCTTCATTTTAATTAACTGATTGTTAATTAACAATTATTATCTTCTTATTAATATTTTAACCAGATGTTGCATTTAGTCTTTTTAGGACTAAAATGCAACTAATTTGGGTATTAAAACAAAGTAGACCAGGTTTTAGTTTTAATTGTTATTATTATTATTATTATTATTTGATATATACTTATGCAACTTTGGGTCCTTTTCTGCCTCTGTGTTCATAATGCCGTAATACCTTGATTATTGTAGTTATTAAGTTTTATAGGCCAAAATTGGTTCTGTGATGACATCTGAGTTTGTTCTGCCATTTAAGAAATAGACAACCTAACGAGAATCAAGAAAATTACATTTAATATCTTCCTCTGTCTGCTGGTGTTTCCTTTTATCACAGGAAATTCCAAGCAACGTGGAATTTCCTGTGATAAATGAATCTGATGACGTTGTGCACATTTTGGTTTGGCAGGTGGCTACTGTTGTGTCTGTATTTGTGTCTTGGTGTCTGAGTGTCCTTATACTGACTTAATTCATACTCTTAATGTCTATTCTGCTCTCTTGACAGGTTTTTCGTTAAGGCGGGCACTCCCAGCTTCATTGTTCTGGTAAAGGGGTCCTGTTTCAGGAAGCAGTTTTTAACAGGGAAGAAAATCCAAGGATTGTAAAAACATTTGCCTTCAAATCTTTTTATTATACAAAATTCTCTTTTCAACCCTAAAAGACTGACATTTGTTTTTGAAAAAGACACCATGGCAAATATGTATGTTTCTTGTGCTTGAGCTTGGCTCACTGAAAAACACCAATTATCAGTGTAAAGGAATATAAAATAAATGGGTTCTTTAAAAGTTGTCCATGTGGATTCTTTGTGTGTCTGTCTGTTCTGCGATAAAGCTCAATCACACTGGAAACAATGTAAAGATATATAAACAAAGTGCTTAATTAGACACATTAGTGATCAGTCAAATGAAATTACCAAACAAACAGATAAAGAATAAAAGTGGTAATAGGCTTTACCACTTTTAACTGTACTTTAAAGTAAACATTGGAGAAAGTACAGTATGTCCTAATTCCTAAACAGTACAGTATGTCCCTTAATCTGGTTCTACAAGTCTCAGTGTTGGTCATCAACAACAGCAATGTAATCTTGTGTTTTGCTTTACCATCCACTAAGAAAATTAATTTGGACTTCAACATTAAATCTTATTCCTTATGTGTCAAAGGAATGAGCGGAAACATGCTACACAGACGGGAAATGGGTTTCACTGATTAACAAGTGATTATAGAATTCACAGCTGTCTTCCTATAAAGTTGTCTGCCAGGCTGTGAGTTCAGATGCAGGAGTCAGTGCACATAAAGCAGCTTTTCTGGCTAGGTGTGCATGGTCTCCTGTTCCCATTAAATGCCACAGGTCATTACATTAAACAGCTCAGCCAGGCGAGTGCTTCCTAAAACTCTATGTCAAGGTCTGTGTTGTCATTTTGATTTGATAAACTCACTCATGCCAAATGAAGCGTTTGGCTTTTCACAGAGAGTTCAATTGTGTCACCTCATACCTTGACTCTTCTCTTAGGTATGAATGAAATTCATGAGTGGTCCAGACCTTTTGTACCAGTCATGCAGTCTCACTCATTTGATCTCAATTCATTTGGGGTTTAATTATGACACCAAAATCAACAAAAATAAAATATAAATCTGAGACAAGCTGATGCAGCGTCTTCATCCTCATCGCTTGCTAATTTACTGAGAGTTATCTTTGATTTTAAGATGCTTTCTACTGTACTTACTGTAGGTTATATTATCTTTTCTTATATCTCAGAGACTGTTACATCCCCCTGACCATTTTTCATATTAGTCATAGAGCACTACTACAAGGGTAATTGGTACAATAACTCCAAGCAGACAAGGAAGTAGTATAATAAGTAGAATAACTATGAGTCTGAGGCGTCGGCAGCTGTCTGTGTGCATCCGCAAGTGAGTATAGTTGAGGCCTTAGAGAGATATATCATGTTGATAAGAATAGGACGGAGATTAGGTCTCAGTGACCTTGACCTTTGGCTTTTGACCACCAAAAGCTAATTAGTTCATCCTTTAATCCAAGTGAATGTTTGTGCCAAATTTGAGATTGCCAAATTTGAGAAGAAATTCCCTCAAGGCATTCCTGAGACATCCCGTTCACGAGACAGATGTACGGACAACCAAAAAACATGCCTCCGGTCATGGCTGTCCCCAGCAAGGAGGGATACAAAAAAACATACAAAAATGAGGCCCAGTGTGTTTCTGAAGTTTTGAATGCCAGATTTACTTGTTTTAACAGGGAACTATGAAATTAAGTACTGCTATTATTATTATGGAGGCCTTGACATTCATTACTAGAATTAGTCTACAGTCATGATTATCATTAAGAAATAGAAAAGAAATCATACTCTAATGCTTTTTGAATTACTACTAACTACTAAATACATGGTGTAACAAAACAAACAGTGGCAAGATCTGAGCTGAATTGAAATTCCTTCTCAAGACCAAACAGTCGAATGAGAAGCCACAAATGTCAATATGCAGCCATGGGGACCCCCGTTTGGCACAAAACGACAGGAGGAGGTATGTTATTTTGAACCGACACCATTGGAGCAGGCTGCATGTTGACAATGACAGGCGTGCTTTTTTTGCGATATTTTAACTCACGATGCATCTGACACCAGGAACACCACTCGCAGAAACAGGAAGCTGCGATGTCCTTACAGATAGAACCCTGAAGAGACCAAAGAACAGAAATGTGTAAAGTGCAACATGTAAATTCAACATTCAACTTCATCATTCATCATACCTTGATGTTGTATCTGTTCCGAAATGCAGATCGTAGAGCCAGGACTGCGGGGGGAGCAAACAGAGGGACCCCACAGGCTGCTGTGATGGCAGGGCTGCATATATCACATAATGGGAGACAGCGGTTCTCACCAAATCTTTCTGAAACTGTGCAGGCAAGGCAAGGGCAGCACCAGAAACCATAGCAACCTAAAAAAAAACAAAAAAACACACAAGGACATACCAGCAGAGCAGGACGACCTCTCTTCAGTGAGTCATTATTATCAAAGAAAGCCCTTCAAAGGGCCTACAAATCGAGTCCAAAAAGTTCAGATGGTACAAATTCTTACAAGTGCTCGCATCCTCGAAGCAGTCACAGAGACCACTGTTCCAGTCTTCCAGGGGTTGTGCAGCCATTGGATGTTGAACTTTAGCCACAGACAGTGAACAACCAGCCTGTTAACACACAGAGGTCATAGAGGTCACCAGCCCTGATGGCCATGTGAACATTCCAACATGAATACTCAGTATACTGTATACTACAGTATAAAATGAACACTCAAATAACATGGATTAGACCACACCCATTCAGCCTTCATTTTGATCTCAAGTGCCCTTCTGAAAAGTTTCGTGACAGCACCTTGTAAGGTTGTGATGCTGTTATGGCGACAAAATCTGTCCACAGGCAGACAGAAGTATAAACACCTGCTAAAGTACTCGAAACTGGTTCTAGGAGCCTCTATTTATGACTCATAAGGTGACTGAATACCAGCATGCTGGTACAGCTCAGGAGCTGGTAAAATGATAGCATTACAGAATGCTCTTATCTTGGAACATGATATGAGGAGTCTCACTGTATACATCTTAATCTTTTACCACTCATTCAATGGGAGCACGTGTCTGACGCCATCATTCTTGTACCACATATTTATCCTCTGCAGATGAAGATCTGATTACATGATGGAGCTATTTTGGTTACAGACATTTCACCTTCTTGATTTCACAGAAGATTTCAACCAGTCATAGCTAGGTTTACGTAAAGACTTAAATTCTTCTAATAGATTTCTGCTTTTCTGTTTATATGTAAACTCTTATCAGAAATTGCGAGCCTCCAACTGGACACTGATAACACCCCAGCATTGTGTTTTGACTCAGGGAAAGGGAATTTTGTGTTACTTTCGCCTTTGGCAGTCATGTGTTGATATACGATATACTGTGTTTAACATTAAGTAACACATTAGCACCTGTAGAATAATAAGCAAACGGCAAACAAATTTCTTTTCACACTTATCAGGCAAATATAATTTTTGGTTTTAGTTCAAACTACCCAACAAGTAGAGCTGAAGCCATTATTTTATAATCAACTTGTCAATTGAGAGACAATGAATTAATTACACTTTCAGAAATACAAACACAGTACCAAGTGACAAAGACGACTATTTAGAAAGATCATAAAATATATTAATGATACTGTAAAGTTCATAAACTGCACCATTTACCTTCTAAGTCAAAGGAGTTATTATACAGGACTTGAAATGATAAAGCAGAAGAATGGAGTTCTCCAAATTTGCAAGTGTTGTTTGCCATTGCAGATAGAAATTATTTGAAATATATATGATATATATATGTATAGATATATAATATATATATGTTAAGCATAATCCTCCTTCTTTTCTTCTTATGTTTCCTTGACACAATGTAGAAAATTACAGTGTCCCCAGAACAACAAAAAAACATGAGATGTCTCTCCTAGGGTCTGTCACTCAGAGCGCACAGATCTCCACCAAGTCCAATGTCAAACAACATACGTCAGATTTCAGAGGAAAAAAATTCAAAATCATAGAAAATGGTCCAGAATGCCCCATCCCTCCGCCAAGTTTGCTGCAAATCGGTTCAGAACTTTTTGCGTAATCATGATGACAACTAAAACGAACACACGTACCAACAAACAGACAAGGATGAAAACATAACCTCCTTGGCAGAGTGCTCTTGGTGAGGTCACGGTATATTGTCAAATATATGACTATTTTAGAAAGACAGGAAAATTACTTAATATGGTATGCATAACCCTACTTCTCTTATGTTCGATAACATGTCAGCTTTCATTTAACTGTCAGGATAAAGATGTGAAATGTTTCATGAGCAAACTTACCTGATTGAGCTGGACAGCTTCTTGGCACCTCTGCTGGATCTGTGAAATGAATGGACATGCCCTGGATTAGAAAGGACATCAGATGTGTCAAACACACAACACAACAATGTCGCAAAACAGGAATCTGTAATCAAAAGAGCATTCCAAGAAAAGTATGCTGATTGTCCTTTACTACTTAAAGGAACTTTTTGTTAAAAATGACAGGAAAACTTTACCTTTGTTTTATGTGTCTGATCAGAGGACAATTATTCAGTCATGACTCAGTCATTTTATTCTTCCTCCTCTGGTCAGTTAAAGAGGAGAAACTGATAAAGCATAAGCACAGAGGAAAACATTGTGGCGGTTTTGAAAATTCATTGTTTTTTCAAGTTTCAGTGACAGCAAATCATAATTGTATTTATCACATTTATTTCTTTCTTTTAAAAAATCTGGATCATTTTAAAAGTTTTGGACTTTGACTGAGGGATGACATTTAAAGAGCAGGTTAATTGAAGCAGCACAGTTAAGTTTTTCAGGTCAGTTGGTGCATTGCAGACTTTAAGATGGTCATCTAGGATCTGATATCTTATAATTGATGTGTGGGATGTCAGAACATTTCTGACTTTCGCAGCCCAGGTGATGTTATCTATAAAGATGGTGCAACAGATATTCACAAAACAAGTACACGGTTCATTTATGTACTGGTGCTGATGTTTTGTTTTTTTTGTTGTTGTTTATTTTTTATGTTTTTGTTTAATAAAAAAACAATTTCAGCTCTTCAAGTCTAGACTTACTTTTCATCTGATATAAATGTATTTATGGAATCAGAGTTTATTATATTTATTCTTTCTTCTGTGCCTGTATTTTTTTTTCATTGCCATGATTACATATTTATTTAAATTTTATGTCTCCAGCAGCAGTAGAATACAAAATCACTGTAGACTGCAGAGGAAACTCAAACTCCACTCATAGGGAGCTGTGACGAGGTGACTGCAGGGTGTTTCCCTTGATTCAACTCCTGATGACAAGAACTTGACCAAAAAAGTCAACAGGTTAAGACAGCAACATCCATCAAGCTCGGAGGATTTCATCTGTCTGACCCAGTTTCTGACAGCTGATGACAGTTGAGGCCTTAGAAGCACAAAACTGTTCTCCTGCCACGCTGCAGAGGCACCATGGTTGTGGGACGTCTTCGTTATTGTGTCACTCACTAATATTCAATGTGACTAAAAACTAAAGAGCCGTATGTAAGCTACATGATGTAAAGATATCATGTAAAAATGTACATTAAAAACATTTACTCACACTAAAGTCAGGGTTTTCAAATGGGTTTAACAAATTAAAAGTAGCTGGTCCAGAGCACAGTAACCTGTCGGAGGCTGATTTAGCCTGTTTCTGTGGCAGTGTTTGGAACTACACTTTATTTCCAGATGAAACAAATCTAGTGTTGAAACGCTGAATGATTTCATTTCAAGCCAGGATTTCATGTTGGAGCTGCCTCCAATGATTCTTTTATTATCGAAATCTGCATTTTTTTTTGTTTTGGGTTTTTTTGACCTGATGATTAATTGATTGATTAATCATCAGGTGTTTAAAACACCAGAAAACTGTGACTGTAAGCGATCACAATCTCCTTGTCTTAGGTGCCATCTTTGCATTTATATCTGAACAGCAGAAAACTACTAAAAACAACTACTACAAAACTACTTTATTAACTTTATTATAAGGTAGGATAAAGAAGTATCAGATGTCCACATGCAGTTGTAGAAAGTAAATACAAATAAATAAAATAACATATTGCACCTCTATTCTTGCCTTATTCAGACCTCTTTACGTAGCCCTGTGCTTTTATTGACACACTTCAGACTCGTTGATTATTGTTGAACTCAATAGAGCGGATTTTGCTTACAAAAGTGTAACAAATGCAGTATATATGAGAGAGAGTCTCTTGTTTGTTAAGTAAGATCTGTTCTAATTCTGTTGCTTGGGAATTTTGATTCATTACCACCCACATGCATGCACTGTTTACAAAGATGTGAGAGAAAGCTGATTTTTACACGAAAATACAACCTCTTTTTACTTTTTTTTGGTTTGTTTTTTTTGTGTAATTTCAGCCACACCAGCACAAGACACCAACCAGTCCTTGTCAGGGGAGAAGCATAAGTGCAGCAGAGGTGCTCACACAAAGCACATAAACAAGAGGGGGAGATGTATATCATTACCAGAAACAGTCTAAATGATATGCTAAAGCATAGTTATTGTGGACTGCAGCAACTGTCTCATTTCAGCCATGTTAATGTGATTTACAGATAAAATTGTCATATCAAGTAACACCTGGCAAATTAACAATCAGCTTTTACTGTGTACCACCACAACATTATCACACCATAGATAAATGATCTTAGCTAAATAAGATTTCTTTCACAAGATGGAACAGGCCAGTGGGAAGCCACCAAGCTCAGTCACAACAGCACTTTACTGGGTAACAAAGCCAGTAGAAACTGGGTATCCAGGACCAGGCTGCATCATCTGTGGAGCAGACTGCATCATCTGTGGAGCAGACTGCATCATCTGTGGAGCAGGCTGCATCATGTATGGATCAGGCTGCATCATCTGTGGAGCAGACTGCATCATGTGTGGATTAGGCTGCATCATGTGTGGAGCAGAGTGCATCATGTGTGGATTAGGCTGCATCATCTGTTGAGCAGAGTGCATCTTCTGTGGATCAGGCTGCATGCCGATCACAGTGGAGGTCTCCTTGCGATGTTTTAATTCACGATGCATCTGACACCAGGAGCACCACACACAGAAACAGGTAATCGCGATGTCCTTACAGATATTACCCTGCAGAAAAACAGAGTACAAATTATGTTGTTTTGAACTGTATCCCACACTTGTCATTTAAATTCCAGTTATGGACTTTAAAGCAGGAAGTTGTAATGTCTACAGAGGAAATTAAAGGGATGGAGTCACATTCTTTGAAACAGTACTGACCCACTTGATTTGTCTAACCCAGATTGCTAAAGGCTTACATTAAATAAGGTTCGATAGAGGTGAAAAATGAATTAATTTTGTTAATTAATTAATTAATATAGTCACAGCACAATGATTATCAATTTTGGGTGGGATATCTCTAGTGCCAGTATTGACAGGAGGGAAGAATTACAGAGGACAAAAGCTCTTGTAATGTACATATGGGCATACACGGCCCAGGCCAAGGCCAAGACAAATGTGAAAGGATGTGAATCTATCCTTTGAATTATTCTTCTACATTCCCATACCTTGATACCGTATCTGTTTCGAATGCCAACCCTCATAGCCAAGGATACAGGAGGCGCACACAGAGGAATTCCACAGGATACTACAAAGGCAGGGCTGAAGAAGTCACATATTGGGAGACACTGATTCTCTCCAAATTTTCCTGAAACTGAGCAGGCAAGGCAAGGGCAGCACCAGTAACCATAGCAGCCTGGAAAAAAAACAAAAAAACAAAAAAACAAAAAAAAAAAACGAGAGTTACAGTTCAGCAGTATACAATCTAAGCTGTTTTATATGACTGAGAAAATGACACAAAATGTAATATAAATATGAAGTTTTCATGGCACCCTGGGGTTTATTCTTACAAGAGCTTATGTCGTCACAACAGTTAAAGAGGCCGCTGTTCCAGTTTGTCAAGGGACGATCTGCCATTGCCTGCTGAACTTTACCACAGAAAGATTATGTTAGCACACACAGATTATGTTGCATTTTTACAAAACATCCTTAGATTTCAAAGCACCTTACTGCTTTATTCTGCATGTTAATGAGAATTCACATGTTCTTGATTTCATAGAACATCAGATCCAGTCATGTCCTGTGTAAAGACAATTAGTGTGGAATACAAGTATGTCTCTAATGAAATGCTTTCTTTCAGTTTCAAAGGTGGTTACTTGAATAGGGAGTACTCATAGCCCCTGGATTAGCAGGTAAACACCTGTGCTGATTATTCCTGCTACAGAGCCTAAAGCCAACTAATACACCCATTTATATCCCATTCATACATTCTGTGGCAAGAACAACCGCAACAGCAGCAAGTGTTTACAGGAGTTTCAAATGTCTAAAGGAGTTTCAAATATCTCCAGGAGTTTCAAATGTCTACAGAAGTTTCAAATATCTCCAGGAGTTTCAAATATCTCCAGGAGTTTAAAAAATCTCCAGGAGTTTCAAATATCTCCAGGAAGTTCAGGTGTCTACAGGACTAATCTGCAACAAATTTGCAAAAATAAGAAGTAATATCAATACTCAAACAGCACTGACAACAGTACTGTCTACCTAATGATAATCTCTTCTATCTTTTTTCTTTTTTTCTATCTTTTGTGCAAGGTGAATCTGTACTGTATGTTAGATAAATAAAGATGAAAAAAAAGATAAAAAAGATCTAGATCTCTTTTTTACTATAAAACCTAAAACCCTTACCTGATAAAGCCTGTTGCTGTCACCTGGGAAAGCTCAGAAGGAATATGCCTCGATTAAGAAGTGGCATCTAATGAATGTTCAGGGACAAATCAAAACTATGCTGCAGAACCTGACTGTACTGGGAAAGAGAAATGAAAACAAAAGTACACCATTCGGACACTAAAAGTGAAAAGCCAGCAATGACAAATCATTGCATGGATTTCATGCGTTTCGTTTTAGAAAAAAAGATTCCGAAATAAAATTTGACTCAAACATTGACTGGAGTTTCAGTGCAGCCTGTCTGTCGTAAAGATATTTCTCCATCCACCAAAATAAAACCACTGTTCACAGGATGAGGCTCAACATCAAACACTTCAATACCGTGTGGTGTGACTGAACCACCATTATACATGACTAAAAACCAAATGTCCTGTGGTGACGTGTGTGAATATACTCCTGTGAAATGAAATAAATCCAAACCATGAAACAAGAAGACCAGCTGTCTGCTTTTGGCCAAAACAGTGCTCACACACTAAACTAGAATCCATCTATTAATAAATAAATAATAAATGTATTATTACTGGGAAAGCCCACTGTTTTTCTTTCTTTTTTTTTTTTTTTTGTTCAAGCTATTCTTTCACTTTTTCAGAAGGTCTTTGGCAGACAGTGCTGCATCATCATGAAAGGCTGAGTCCATGTATTCAGTTACAAGGACACTTGCCACTGAGGCTTGGGGGCCACCTGCTGGGCACAGCCTCATGGACCCGCACCAGTATAGAGATATGAATCAAAACACAATGTCACAGTGACACAGCATCTTTACTGGCTTTAAGAGAAATTAAATAACAAAGACAGCAGTAACACAACATCTCTATAGATATCTGTTCACCTCCCAACACATGAGATGGTCACAGATGGTTTAAAAATACAATTCTGAATTTATTAATTTATTGAAGCTAAGCTAGGTGGAATCGGATATTCACCACTCATTTGAATAGATTTAACTGCCATTTTGTGCTATGTAAATGATTGTTATAGAAATGTATATCTATATTACTCTTACTGAACTATAAATGTCATGATAATCATTACAACTCCTTGGAAAAACTATGATAGAAACTAATCCCTCTCTGTAATCCCCACAACCAATAAATAATAATCAGGGAAACTTTAACACATCACAGACAACTGCTCTGAGTTGAATCATGTTTACTTCATAAGAAGAAAAAAAGCAGAGAGTTGAAGTACTGAAGTACTCAGATGCTTTAATAAGTAGTATTAGTAATGTAACAGTAATCAAACAGTGAAAATAGTCTTTAACTAGTAAAAGTCCTGCATTCAGAGATTTACTTAAAAAACAGATTAGTATTATCAGCAGAATGTACTTAAGTATTCAAATTACTCATGATACAGAATTGCTTCTTTAAGTGTTATATATCACATGACTGGATTATTATTATTACTGATGCAAAAGCCTTTTGTTGCAGCTGGTGCAGGAGAAGCTAGTTTAACTGTTGCACATACTGGGTAGTTTAATCTATAGAATGATTTTACTGTATTTGTTAATCATACTGTATCATATGTATGTAAGATTAACTAAAGCTGTCAGATACATGTAGTGGAATAAAAAGTACACAATTTCCTTCTGAAATTTACTGTGGTAAAAAAGTATCAGAAAATGGAAATGCTTTAATATAGTACAAGCACCTCACTAACTTCAGTTAACTTGAGTCTGTGAGTTATTTTCCACGACTGGAAACAGGCTGTAAGTTCACAGGATTTTGCCGGGTTGCACCATTGTGATGTTTTAGCTCGCGATCAATCTGGCACCAGACGCACAGGTCGCAGAAGCAGGTCATCATTATGTCATCGCAGAGCGTACCCTATGGACAACCAAAGTAATTCTTTGATATCTATATTCCTCAGTTATTACTGTTTTGCAACAATCAGTAATTGTTTTTATTTTATGTTTGTTAATAAGCAGGAATTTTAAATATGCCAACAGAAAAAAATGACAAACATGACTAAGTTGTTCCTCTTCTGACACTTACGGTGCACTCTTTAAATTCCAGTTTGTTGCGTGTATGTATGTTGGAAGTTATAAAACATGACATTTATTTTTTATTTATTTATCACTTCATTTGAGGATGCACAGTACTGTGGGCGAGGCTTTAATTTTACATGATGTATGAAATCAGTGTACATTAGTTTCACAGATGTCATACCTTGATACCATATTTGTGTCTCATGGCAATCCTGAAAGACAAGGCTACAGGAGGCACGCACAGAGGCATCCCAGCGACAGCTGCTACGGCAGGGCTGCACAGGTCACACAATGGGAGTAAACCGTTCTCTCCGAGTGCTTTTGAAATGGTGTAGGCAAAGCAAGGCAAGCACCAGAACGCATAGCAAGCTGAAAAACATGCAGTTACAAGCAGTAGTAGTGTCATATAAAGTTTCTCTATGTGATTTCATGTACTGTAGCTAAAGAAATAAAAATGAGGCCTTTTCAAAGGCTATCCAACAAAATACAAATTTAATTTGAATGAAATGAGTCTGCTATTGATTCTTACAAGAATATTTGTCCTCCCAGCAGTCAAAGAGGCCAGAGCTCCACTCTTGTCCTGCTATTGGCTCCAGATGATGATGGTGATGATCTGATTAGCCTTTGAAATATAAAATATAATGAGGAAATCCCTGGATTTAGAACTTCTTGACACTGAAAAAAATATTAGAAGCTATCATTCAGAGCCTGAACACCATTTCTTTAATATACAAATTTTTACCTGAATATTAATGCATAAAATACAGTGGTAATTACAGGACATAAGGGTACAGTGACGTTGTATAAGAAAAAACAAACTCACTGTGGTAAAAAGAGAGAGATAAAATAAATTATTTAGGGATAGAAACAGAAAGAAGATACTTGGGATGAGGTACTGCAGTAATATTTTAAAAATTATACTGATGCTAAGATTTAAGTTAAAACATGTGTTAAGGCCTCTGTAAATCACAAATTGAGGTTAGTAAATGTGAAAAACTGGTGCATATGGCTATGTTATAAACGAGGAGAAAATCTGTATATTTGTTTTATTGTAAACCCGTCTTTTTCTGGATCCTACAAATTCTACCACAGATTCTATTAAATATTATTTAAACATTTTAGGATAAATATCTGCAATTTCTAATCAGCAATCTTCAAGATTTTACCTGAGTGAGATGGAAGTGTTGTCACCTCTGCAGCTGTGCAAAAAATGAAATTTTTACTCTGAAGGGGGGGCATTTTATGCAGGTTTAGTAACTCCTGTAAACTCAAAGAATGCTACACAACCTGAATCTTATTTTTTCGAGAGAAGAGAAAAAAAAAACATTTGTTAAGAAAAGTGTTTCCATGGTATTGTAGAAAATGAGGGTTCAAATGAAATTTTAGAAGATGAAGGAGTTGTTCTTCCAGTTCTTAGCACATAAAGGACTTTGATACTGAACCTTACACACACTCAAGAGTCACAAGATCTTCTCTAATAAGTGTATTTATATTAGCTTCATATTACATTTTATATAGAGGGATAAATACATAGAAATGCGGTGCATTGTCCAAGATGGGATTGTGACGAGGATAACTGTGCCCACTGGTAAATGTTTAAGTTAAACCTCACAGTTTCATTGCCTTGTTTTAACTAGCATAATATCCTGGTGCAGGTGCACAACAAAATGACCAACTCCAACAAATGTTTGTAATTTTGCTGACCATTAGCAATGGTGCAAACCTTGCACAGTGTGGCACAATGTGGAAAAGAGGATGAAAAGAATGACAGAATTAAGTCTTTCAGCAAATTTCCAAAACTGATTTTAAGTAGCGGTCTCAGCAGTTATGACTCTCATCCACTGGGAGCAATGGAGGAAATGTGACGTTAAACTGCCACAAAGTTCGCACAGGAAGAAGGTTAGAGTGACTGGATGGGTTAACAAAATGTTAGACTTTGACATGGGAGACTGCTGTTTACAACCCGTTTCCTACAAACAGTTAACATTTGTTCTATTGATCAATACCACGGTTGTTCCCTGACCTTCAAAAGGTACCCTGTGGAGTTGTGGATTATCAAAAAATTATCAATTATCAAAAAATCTGGTCCTTGGGACAACACTACCATCCAAGTTTAAATTAGTTTTTTCAAGTTTTGATTATTTTTTACCAATAATAACCTCAGGATGTACCCTCAACTTTTGCTTTTGCTTATATATATATATATATATATATATATATATATATATAAGCAAAAGTTGAGGGTGCTTCAGTACCATTGCTTGCTAACATATAGCCATGTAAAACGGTAGATCTTGTATAAGGAGTTCTCTGCCAAAGTCACAAACACACATTAATGTAACATTGTTTAAGAACAGATACAGACTTTATTTCCATCTTGCAGCAATATTTTGTTACTACAAAATAAAATAAAGTGCAGCCAGTAAAAAAAGGATCCTGGTAACTCTCCCTGTGGCCCCAGCTCTGTGTATTTATTTCTGTGTTCACATTAAGAGATTCCATTGTGGAAATGCTGTTGTTCAACATTAAGCTGGAAGCTGCGTTATCACCTCTGCAGCTGTGACAGAAAGGATAGGCCAGCGATCACTGGATGATGCTGATGTGTTGATTTTGGCACAAGATCATGTTTGTGTTTTTGCAGATGAAAGGCAACTTTTCTGGTTTTAGTTCACGGAGGTGGAAGCACAGGGACCTCCTCAGAATCACATAACACCTTTGATATATGTTGAGCTTTGCCTGACACATTTTTCATGAATTGCAAATTGATGTGCATTGAAGTACAATTAGTGTGATTAAGGCAAACTCATCAACTGGCAAAATACTGGCTGAGTTTGACCAGTAATGTTATCCACATGTCATTGAGCATAAACAGCAAAACTGATGTTCTGTCAGCTTTTTAAATGGATGAGAGGAGCTCATATGATTGGACATTATTGAAACTTACCCTGAATGCACCTGCTGATTCTGTACACCCACTTTGTACTATAGTTAGTGTTTGATTAGGTTTAGACGCAAAAATGTGTTAGGTCAAGATCGTGGTTTGGGTTAAAATCGCTTCTTCTTCAGCAGACCTTCATCATCATAGTTACAGTAATAAATGCATGGTGATGATTGATCATCTTGAGTAGTTAGATCACGGATGATGACATTAAATGTACATAACCTGCGGCAAACTTTGGCTGTTAACGGACGTGCTTCTTCCAAAGCACTTTGGAATGTAGAACATCAGGTTTTCATTTGAGCACGTAGTCTTATCTTTTTATTTGCTGTAAAATGATTAAGATAAGATACAGTTCACATCTTTTGAGAGATGCATTTCCGTGTAATTATGTTTTTCTTTAGCAGCACATGGTTGGAATATAATGTTGCACTGTTTTGAAAAGAACAATCTGGGTGTGTTCAATTTTAAGACAGTGCTTGATATTTTATTGTCCTTCCAACAATAAGTTAAAGACAACAAATGGATAATGTGTAAATTACATAAGAAATGCAGTGGTTGTGGTGTCGCAGATTCACTGCTCTTTGCAACTTTAAATTCAAATCAACAAATTGTCGTCAAAATTGTTTCAACATACTTTAGTTACAACAAGTGAATATTGTAAGTGTGAGAAATGAGTCATCAGTGAACATATAGCTGATAAGTTCTGTATCAACTTTTTGCCACCTGTCAGATACATTTAAGCTACAGTATGTACCTTTTATCTAATATTTCTTTAGATGAGGTGCTGTCAGAGGCTTCTGTGACCCAGGCCCAGATCAGCCTGGCAGCAGTGCAGAGATATTCTTCTCTCACGTTTTTGAACGAGTCTTGCCCTTCTAATGCATCACAGAAGGCCAAAATATATCTATTAAAGTCACATATTTGCCTCATGTGAAGGAAAAAGACCTTGCAACTGGTCTCCTCTTACCCAGTTGTTTAGGCACCACTGTTTCCAGTAGCCTCCTCACTAGATCCAGCCGTCCTGTCCTGATCAGAGCCCTAGATAACTCTGTGACCTCTGCCGTGTGAGTCCTGTAAAGGCACCTCAGCTCAGCCTTCACAATGTCCTCAGGGTACCTCTCCTCTGCCTTTTGCACCGACATCTCTAGCTGGGTGATAGCAGGACTGGAATCAGGGCCTCCCTGCATGAACAGAGCCAGGAGGGCCTGTAGGAGGCAGCGCAGGGCTGTGGTATCTGTGCTTCCTGGTCTTTCTAACTCCACAGCCTGTTTGAAACAGTCTGCAGCGTTCTGCTCCTCACCTTTGAGCTGGAGGCAGCGCCCTCTGAGCACATGGAGGTCTGGCAAACTGTCACCCAATTTAAACTGTAGGGCATGGGACAAACTCACCAATGCACTATTCACTGCTCCCTCATCCACCAAAAGGCTCTCCTGGAGTGCATCTACACCCATGTAGTAGTACACCTATGGAAGAGGATCCCATGGATATGAAAACTCTGTTGCTGTACAAAAATCTATCTATGTTGCTACTTATTTGTATTATGCCTTTACCTGTGCCATCTCTAGGTGAGTTCGCAGACATGGACGTACAGTCAGGACCTTGTCCAAGTCTTTTCTGGCCTCCGTTAGCCTCTGTCGGTCTGGGATTCCACCTTGACCATGTTTTGCCTTCTCCAAGTCTCTGACATAGAGCATCACGTTGATCTAAAAGGAACACATTTCTAAATATTTGCACAATGCACCATTTTTGTTGACATCTCATCTCATCAAATGTAAACATATAATCATTTAATGCAGCTGTTTGGAGTGTAAAACTGAATTGTTACCAATACATCAATTTATAGCAAATACCGGCTCAAGCATTAGATATAATGTTCAGCCAGTTTGAATTCATTCAGATTCTCAAGCATTACATGGATTTTACACGGTAACTGACTGATGTTTGCAGGCTTCACTTTGGCATTGACTTGATGTACTTCGGCTGCAGTACCTTGGCGCGGGTGCAGTAAGCGTGCCAGTTGAGCTCTGGATCTGGCAGCACATTTAGGGCCATGTTGCTGATCCCTGTGGCCATCTCATGTTTGCCCAGCAGAAAGAAGACCTTAGCCAGAAGGTTCAGGATGAACGCATCATCACTGGCCATATTTATGGCCTGAAGACACAGACAAATTATGTTATATGTCATGGTGGAGCATGTATAGGAGAGCAGTTTATATGCTGCAGTGGTTTTGCTGTTGCCAGTGTAAATCTGTCAAATAGAACCTAATAAATGAATATCGAATTAAGTCACTTGCACTCATTATGAAAGCTGATCAGATCTGCCTGACTGTAAATATGTCAGCAGGCTGTTGATGAAATCACAAAATTGTGATGAAATCACATAACTATAAACTATTACTATAAAGGGAATAACACTTTATTTAAAAAGAGGGGTGGAAGACATTGTTTGGAATTCTTTGCCTATTTGATTGAACATGATAATATGGGAATGCTGTGGAAACAGATACATATCACATCAAACTCAACCTTCTGCCCGCAATACGTGTGTAACTGCACAGCTAGCTAGAAAGTGCTAACTACATTACCAATAAGGTTGAAGACAGCAGTCGGCCTTTGAAGTGTGACCACCAAAATTTAAAGGATAGTAACGCTAAATCAGAAAAAGAGATGAACTAATAATACAGTAACAAGAAAACTGGATTCACAAAAGTATAAACTGTCTTCACAAGTGGAAGATCCTCAGGTTGCCATTAGAAGAATAATACATTGATTAATCAAGTAAACACAAAAATAGAGTTCACAGTAGTGAAAGAAAACAGAGTACAAACAAGTAGCACAACCATAATTTACCATTTACCCAAAATGTTGTATTAGCAACACATTAGCCTCAGACAGCTAACAGATACTGATTCCAGAAAAAAACATTTTAATATCATATTTAAAGCAAGATTATAATAAATGGAGTACCCAGTGATAATACTTCAACAAAGGTGTTTAGAGAGTAGGTAGGTGCCAATCAGTATTTGTTTGGTCACAGATCTGACAAAACGGTGAATGTAACTGTCAGTTAAACTGTAACTGCTGTGGTTGCTGCCGGCAACCACTAGTAGCACATTCTGTTGCTACTAGCAACCGCTACTAGCTGAAACCAACTGTCAGTGGAGAACAACTGAAGATAAATGACAGAAATTCCACTCATTTAACAAGAGGAAAAAACTTTTCAGATCTAGAGACGTCTACAGCAGGACAAGTTTAAACAGTCCACTTGGTTTTTTTTTCTTCTAGCTTGCCTGTTAGAAGGTGATGTAAAGGTTAACTTACAGTTCCATAGCAGGATAGAGGATCAGAGGCAGAGAATCCACAGTCATGCACAGACATGGGCACAGTGGTGAACTCATCCTTCCTCTCCAACATGATGCCGATGTAACACCAGGCTAGAGCTGAGGTCAGAGGTCAAAGATCAGATTTTTTTTAACACAGTTTCCTGTCTCCCTCTAAACCATTTCTCCCTCTGAAGAAATGGTTTTAATTGCTGTAACATAATAAAACAAATAGCTGGCTTCATTACTAAAGCAAAATCTCTGACAATAGCTGAATTAACTATGGTCTCTGGTCCTATACATGAGATTTCTGAATCCAGTGGTGGAAAGTAATAAGTGCTACTACAGTTTAAAGTAAAATACAAGCACCTGTTAAAAAAAAAGTACAATACAGTGCTTCCCTTTTAGGCTGCTCTATACTCATACCCTGCTACATTTTAAAGGACAATATTACTATTCTTTTAACTCTCTCACTGGTAAGTTTGCTGATTAGATTTTACATTCAAAACACGTAAAATTCTTCATGAGTACTTTCACTTGAGTAATGTTTTGAGCTGTAGACTGTTACTTGTAATGGAGTATTTTTACACTGCTTTACTGGGGTGTTACTTCAGCACAACAGAGCAGATAGATTCCAACAGAAACATACTGTGTTTACCTTTATGCTGTGTTCTCTCAGATTCCAGTGTTTCTTTGAGAAGCTTCAGTCCCTTGTTGTAGTGAGAGAGTCTGGAGTATTCAGAGTCCTCTTTGGTCTTTACTATGTCATCTAGTCTGCAGCGAGAGAATAACTTGGTAAAGAGAAAACATTAAATAGTGCAGTGGTTATTTGTGAAAATCTTTTGATGGTGGCTTTTTACCTCACATAGATGGTTGCCATTTTAAAATACCAGCTACGTTTTTCCTCTGTTGGTATCTGAAAAACATTATGTCGTTAATGACTAAGATTAAAATTACATTTACTGTGCAGGAATAGCAGGAACTTGCTTTTACCCTTACAACTTCACACCTGTCTAGAACTGCCAACTGTCGGTGATTTTGGGATATAAAAATAAAATTGACTTGACTTCATTTGGAGGGAATTTTTTTTTTTTTTTTTTTATATCCACATCACTGAGTTCAGTTTCATATTAAAAACAAATCCCCTGAGTGTAGCCATATCCTCTAACTTTGCAGGGAAGATGAGTCATGGAAGAGCAATGAATTAAATGATGAAATGACCGTCATAACTGAAGTATCAACCAATAAAATCTGAGGACGGTTCTGCGTCACAAAGTGATATACATGGACTCGTCACCTGAACTGTCATTTCAGTGCTCCTCCTTAAATTTAATTCTGCATGTTAAACCTTAGCTGTTAAACAGACATTTACAGCTTTATTCTGAGTTTAACATTATGTGTGTGTTTCCCTCTCACCAGTTGTCCCCCATAGTCCAGGGCCCTGTTGTAAAAGGTCAGCGCTGCAGTTAGTCTCTCTCTCAGGTCATCTTCGCTGTCCAGTTCCACATCATATGGATAAACATAGGCCTGTTCAGCCAGGCAGCGGGCCGCCAGTAGTCTGGTCTCTTCCTGAGAGGCCTCTCCTGCTTCTAAACCCATGAGGTGTGACACTTTCTCCACACACTCCCCTACATCCACCTCTCTCCCCAGCTTATCATACACATAGCCCAGGTTGGCCCATGCGTTGAGGTTCCCAGGGTCTTCTTTACAAATGCTTCTGAAAGGCCAAGATACACAGGAACAGAGGGTTTTAAAAGATCCTCTATAAGGGTCTTGAACACTGAATGTAATTAAAAAATATTCCATGATGCATGTCATTCTCATCTTGACAATATGTTATATGTTCAACTTAAAACAACGTCGGTTGTCTGTCCGTTGGTTGGTCGGCCCACCACTTTCCTGCAGACTGAAATTTCTCAACAGTTTCTGATTACCATAAAAGTTTGTAAACATGGTTCCCAGAGGATGAATCCTCCTGACCTTGGTGATCCCCTGACTCTTACTTTTTGCACCACCATTAGTTTGAAATTGTGTCTTTTAGTGGAACGTCTTGCCACCAACAGATGGCTTGCCATGTACATGCTATTTGTATGCACATTCACATCCACCTCAGGATGAACTCCATTCACTTTGGTAATCCCTTAACTTTTTAAATTTGAATTTGACCATTACTTTGGTATAAGACCAGATACTTGCCAAAACTAATGACATTCCTGTCAGTCTCAGCTGTACTTTGTGTTTAGGGCTAATTAGCAAACGTTAGCATTGCCATTGTGAGCATGTTAGTGTGCTGACGTAGGCATTCAGTGTCTGGTGGTTCTGGGTAAGCTTACAAAAGTGAGGCACATTGTACATTTAAAAGACAAATTTCAAGCTTTGTTTTTCTAGTCAGCAGTCTAAAGAGTCTTAAGAAGCATGTTACCTTTAAAATTACTTGTGAATGCAACAACAATATCTCAAAACCAGCAGTGTACAATCACCTGAATATTTCCTCAGCTGTGTCCAGCTGTTCAAGGTGAAAAGCCAGCAGACCCAGGAGATTTCGGACTGCATATTGTAAATATCCCACTTCAGCCTCTAACTCTCCCCGCAGGCTCTCCTGTTTTAGATAAGTGTCCCTGTGTCGCAGCTTCGCAGGCCCAACAGGATCACAGTTGAGGCTGAGGTCCAGGTGAAAGTGGCCAGGGATAAAGTCCATGCCCTCCATGAGAGACTCAATGTCATCTGTGTTGTCTGCTTCCATGGCCTCCTGTTCCTCCTTTTCTTCCACCAGTTATTTAAAAAAAGACAAGAACCTTCAAGGAGTGAAATAAAAGCCCCATCTGTACATGTTAACCGAAGATTCTACACATGAACATACCTTTTCCTTCTCAGCATACAGTTCAGTCTACTGTGTCGTAATTCACCCACCCACTTGTCACCCAGGTGCAGACAGGTTGAACAGGTTAGGCTTGGGAGTAACTAGGGAGTGGACCGTGAAGGGAAAGAGCGTATAACTAACTAACAGAGAATAACTGGCTAAATATTTTTTTCCACATCAAGTTATTCATATCATTCCTGTTATGCACAAATACATAAGTTCTTGTCATCTTCATCCATTTTTCTTTTTAAAAATGGAGAGTATAACACATCTGAGTTGCCTTTGCTTTTCTCATTGTCTCTCTAATTTTGACCTCTTTGGCTTTGTAACAGAAATACCAACCAACATTCTTTCAACTCCATTCTGACAGGATGATATTATTTGCTTAGTTATGTTTTGAGATTTGTAACAAAACAAAAAAATAGTTGTTAGCCTTGTTTTGAAGAATGTTTCAGCTGTTTTAACCCCCTCCGCCCCTGCTTGTGTCACCTGTAGCCAGTCGAAGAATATGAACCATGAGGCTCAGTGTAACAAGGGAAAAGCTGAGTAAAACTAAAACAGACATTCCTTTTGCTTAATGTTTCTACTTTAAATGGACTTGCATTCAAAAATACAGTATAATTTAGGCATGACAAAAATTGGGTAATTATCAAAAGAAAAAACATGGAGCGGTATGAGGAACTGTTGATAGAATAGCTAAGAGTAAACACCTAGAGGAGATATGCAGATACTCTGTGAATCCTGGTTATCCTGCAAGTCACAATGCTATCTAAGAACATCTGATATGCACATGATAAGCACATTTTTGTTTCTGAATGCTTATGCATACAAATCCAAACTCTTCCATCAGAGGGTAAACTTGTATTATGAAAATCCAGACTGACAGTGGAAGAAGAAGAAAGTGTTGGGTACTGTAAGCCCAATATCACACTCAGTGTCTCATTTGTCTTAACAGGCCAACATCAAAAGGGTCTACCAACCAAGTGCAAGGGTCTCTAAGAAGACAAAAGAAAATGTCAGAAAACCTTAGCACATAAGGGACCTCAAGAGAGTCAATTCAAAGAGAGATCAGCCCTCTTCTGACAGCTTGGGTGCAATAGCTGTAGTAGGCAAGAAAGAAATCACAAAAAATCTACAAAAAACTGCAATAGAAATATACAGTAGAAACTAATGGTATGCCATAGGCTTAGGGCAATTTTCCCCCATAGTGTGTATGTGTAAGCAGGATATTACAACCTGTAGTTTTATGTTTTTTGTTTTATGTTTTATTCTTAGACAACCTTAATGGTCATCGTAAATATGATGGGAGCAAAGGAGGAAGTCAGATGATGTAGCATATAAAAAAGTCCACGTTACAAGGAGGCTGGGGCTGATGGATGGGTCGACAAAACATAGGACCCTCACACTATACTGTGTTTGTTTCCCGTGTGACTCCCTGACCATTCCTCAACTTGTTAATTATTGTAACCTTGATGGTGACGGACCTCTAACTTTAAAGGTGCCACAGTATACGTGAGTTTTTGAATGGTAGCATTAACAGCTGTTTACTTACCAAGAGCTTCCGCCATCACTGCATTTACAAAACACAAGGTTTGAACATGCCCTCTGGGCAGCACTACTTCTTCATCCTCTCATGTTGGACCGGGGCAGACTGGACACTGCAGTGGTTCAGTACTACTTGCTGGTTAGCATACTAACTTTAGAAGAAGAAAGAAAGTGACAGAAAAACAAGAATTAACATTGGCATTGCTTTCCACTGCTGGAGACAGCGTTTGGTGAGTAAAGGAATGAAATTTGATGCTGTGCTTACAACTATTCTTCAAATTATTATATAGTATGGAATAGATGCTTGCAATCCTGGGAGCAAAGAGGACCTGACCCATCTGAAGAGGAAGGAGACAGCAGGGACACAGCTGGCAGCAGTGGACCATCAGCCCACAGGGCATACAGGTTAATGAGTAGTCTTCCTAATATCAAAAAGGTATGTTTGTGATGTGTGTAGAAACTGGATCACCTTAACCAAACCCAGGTAAATATAGCGAGAACATGCCAACCCACACGCAAATTACTCAGTCAAGTTTGAACCAATGCTGAACCACCTGTGCTGCCCCTGAAGCACCTAGATAGAGTTCCCATCAGAGTACATTGCATAATGCATGTTTGGTACAGTAGATCTGCCTCTGAGTGGGCAGCCTTTTTCCATTTGTACCATGTGGGTGTGCAAAAATCTGAAAATGTTCTCTCGACAACCGTTGCCATGGTGGTCAGCATGGTTACCAGGCTGATTGCATGGTAACATGCTGATTACAGATGCTTGTTTGTGTGGCTGTTCACCCACCGTAGCAAAGTCAGAAATTCAATAGCATTTGGCTCATTGAAGCTCCAATGTAGATGATAGACTTTACATTCCAGTAGCTAAGAGACAAAACAAAGGTATTATGGGGGAGATGTTGACCCCTAATAATCCCTCTAGCCTTCTCAGGTTGGGTCTAAAGTGGGATTAGGACATGTGTCCCATATACTAGTAAAGGCTCTTTTGCTTTCAAACTAACCCCTTGTTAACCTACTTAATTGTTCTGTGTTGGTCCTAATCTCTGGCATAAAGTGTATTACAGAACAATATACAGCAGGAATATGAACACATATGTGATATATTAACAGAAAATGTACTTTGAACCGATTTAAAACAGCATCCAATTTTTTGTAGTAATATTTGTTTACATCACAACATTGATGCTGAAAGAAAAAATAATAATTTGGTATATTTTGGAAGCAGTTAGACATATTCAACATATATAGAGACAATCATTAGTGGAAAAGGAAAGTAGTTAATGAGAGCAGAGACTGTGCATCAAAGTTCCCTAAACTCCATCTCTGCAGAGACATTGCATTTACATTGACAGGAACATAGCTGTGAAATTTGGGGCCCCTCACGAGATGTGACATTGAATACAAAGGATCATAGGATCACAGGAAACCCTTATTAATAGTCTCTCTACCTCCCTGTTCCCTCACTCTAAGCTAAGCTCTTCCCAGCCATTAACACCTTTGCTACACCTTTACTGTCTGTATGTAATACTGCTCCACAGCACTGATATGAATGGAGTATACATGAATATCCACCCCCCAAACAGAACAACAGTAGCCTCACTCTCGTATCCAGGCATCATGCCATATCGGAAAGACTGAGACTGCCTTAATCCACTTCAGATCCTGACCCTGCTTTTAAGCTATTGTTTTTTTTTTTTGTTTTTTTTTTTAAATACAGATGTTCACCCCCTTTTACTGCAGACTCCTTCCTTATCCCCTTTATTCTCCTGAGACACACTTAGTGCTTATGGCTGAAAACTCCTCTGCCTTTCTAAGCCACTTCATCACTGTTGACTGCGACTGTATTTCCGTTCTTACTCAGCTTCTCTCGGGCACCCTGAGTGAGCATTCACAGTGAAAAGCATCTCTTCAGCTCTCTGGAGGCATTCTCTGACTGCAAATTACACCACTGAATGTCTCTTTGTTGTGTCTCTGTGTTTAACAGAAATACAAAAGGATGCAACATTTTCAGGAAAACTGTAGCGGAGAAAATTTACCAAAACTGCTGACTAATGATATTCATCCATCATAAGCATATGGGGATGTTTAAAAACCTTGTTAGCCACGTGTCTTCATTATTTAGCCCTTGTGAATAAAATAATCTCTCTCACAATTGCTTTGTTAGCAAAATTGTAAAATGCTTTTCTCCCTCAGCCATAGGGAAAATGTGAGAGGAAGAATTATGCTCACCCTACACCTTATTGAATTTAAACTCCATTACTCCAAAACACTGCCAATAATATACGTCAGCCCGCCAGTCTCATAACCACAAGCTTTAACCTGATGTGTTATGGTAGACACAGTGGCTGTAGATCCAAGTTTGCTGAAGAAAAATCTGCCTGGGCTGAACCTTAGTAGGCTGGGAGAAGTTTGTCATACAAAGCTGCAGGGTGTGAGTGTGTGTAAGTGTAATCGTCAGAAACACAAACAAGTGTTGTACTTCATTAACAATGACTAGACCGTTCTTCCATCTCACCCAGAGGGGCTCTGCTGCATCAAAACAGCTCATCACCTTAAACGATCTGCAACCTTGATTTGAGTAACTAAGACTGCTGCTTTAAAAAAAAACAATTACAATTTGATTTATTTTTCATTTTAGAGTCAGCTGCAACAAAAGTCTTGGAGATTGAAAACAACTAAAACTGAGTGCTGGTAGAGGATTTATTGTTGCGTGGATGTGACCTTGCTTTGTATATTTTGGAAATATGCATTTTGAAGCTTTAGGAATAGGTGACAAGCCGTCACTGATTAATATATGAACAACCAGCGTTGGTTTTTTGATCTTTTTAAGTTACATCAAACAAATGCAGTGTGTTTAGTTTATTGTCACATTTAGACACTACACTGTCTTCTAATGAGGGCTGCACATTTGGTTTACATTGTTCTGTCACAATAATTGTAGATAAGGAGCATTATTTACTTTCTCTTTGTCTTTGAATTACCGTGTTTGTTGCATCAGTCCACCTTCCTGGTTTGGCTAAAAGAGGTGGCTGTGGGTGGAGCCTGGTTAAATACAGGTGGTCAAAGAAATGGACCAGACCATGTGCTGCATCTGCGGGGGAGGGGGGTTCTTTGTATTGAGTTCTGTATACTGTCTATGCTGTTTCCCCCTCCTTGTTTTGAAAGGTCTGATCAGCCAGTATTTAAATAACCCCCAGTCTCATTTTGTTTGGTCAGTTAGTTCAGTTAAAGGTGTGTTTTGTTGCTAGTACTGTTTGGGTCTCTCTCTTTTAGGTTTGGGTGTGTCTGTGTTGGACTGGGTCCAGTATTTTGGACCTTTGAAGACTTCTCGTGTACTTAATGAGAAACTCAATGTGACAGGTTACAAACACAATGCACTGACGGTGGCTCTGTACATTGGGCTTGGGGGGGGGGGGGGGGGGTGTGGCAAAAGGCTTGCACCACCCCATTTTTTCTCCTGTACCCCAGTTTGCTCCCTTCTTTCCTGGATCACAACTTTCCTTTTTTCCCCCCCTCAGGCCCC
>JBBMJY010000022.1:16478313-16494162 GCA_037833715.1 Toxotes lorentzi
TTAAACAAGAAAGTCCCAACCCCCCCCCCCCCCCCCCCCCACCACCACCACCCCCCTTCCCTCCCCAAACAATAATAAATAAACACCTTTTTTTTTTCTTGCATATTTCTTCATTTTTCTTGGGACCCTTTGTGGGGTCCTGACCCCTAGTTGGGAACCACTACTTTACAATCATCTCTCCTTTCACTCCACAAGCAATAGCACTGAGAGAGCCTGCTGAACTGCATTTAAGGTAGTAAAGTATAAAACCAAAGTTCCCCTCTTAACATCCTCTCATTAATTATAAAATTTATTATTAGTATTGACCCATAATTTTGGACAGTGTAACAGAACACTTCCAGTGGTTATTGACAGTATTACTTGTTAAAGTGTTAACAGAAAAGTTAAATATCAGTATTATGATAAAATCTGTGTGTGTTTCTCCCCAAGCACTTCCCTGAACAACAGTAGATGATATGAACAACGTAGAAGACGGAGCACTGAGGTTAGTAAACGTTTCCCTCCCTGAGAGATAATATACCCACTGTTAGCATTTGTGTCTTTGTGGAGCTAATACCTTCAGTGATTAACCAGCTATCTGCAATATTGTATATTCACTGAATCACAAAACAGCTACTCTGTGCATCAGGTACTAGTTGTGACGGATTGTCCTGAATATGGCTGAATATTTTTGTTTTGTTTGTTTTTTGTTTTTGTTTTTTTTAACAGTCATGGTAATAATCTGTGTTAGTTTTTAAAAACAGATGTTGTGCCTGGTTGGTGTAAACCTTTACTACATATGCCTGTACTTTCCCTCCTGAGATGACTGCACTGTTGTTATGATAATCTGAGTTTTTTGACTGATTGTACTTTTATTATATTTGCCGCCTCTTGGCCGCTTCTTTCGTGTACAAATGGCTAAACCAACAGTCTGTGTGCTCTTGAGTGTCGAGTGGTTAATGTGTTATGTTGGCTGGGTGGATATTGCATGCCCTGTGCTGAGAGCTTTATGGGCTGAATTGTGAGAAATGCGTGAAAGACCCAACTCAAAGCAATATTTCTTGAAGCCTCTCAACTGGCTTATATAATCAGCCTCTTCTCAGCCAATGAAAATAAATATTGTCTGTTCTTCAGGAGTTCGAAAGACTACTGACAGGGAGAAGATGTGTGTGTGTGTGTGAGAGAGAGAGAGAGAAAGAGAGAGAGACAGACAGATGCTGATTGCCTGCTTGAGCACAGCTTGCCCGTCAGATTCGGATAAGAATAGACACGTCTCAAAGGCCTTCCAACGTTTTTAGCTTATTCATCACAGTGTTACGGATACCAAAACAAATGACGGTATTTCCTGCTAGAAACCATTTGCATCTAGTCATAGGTCTATTTTTTTTTTAAGCATTCTTGCATTTTAAAAAAGATTACAAACAAATAATTTGACCATTCATTCAGTCCTTTCCCTCTTTTGTTTATGTTGTTACACCTACCAGTCTTTGTGTGTACATAGCATTTCTAGCCGACCACAGCTGATTTTGGCATCTGAAACTGTACATGTCCAGGACCAGTGCGCTGCATGGTGAATACACAGCTTTTATAATGTAACTTGTTACGTTATAATGTAACAGGTTACCCCACAGTCTGTTAACAGGTTAACTACTTGTTAACTGCCACGGTTTGCATGAATACATACTCGTCCATCTTAATTCACTTTCTCTACAGAGGGATGTTAAACTCAGCATCTCCATTTGTTTGAGCCACTGAAGTGTTTCCTCTCTTCTCCTCCTGCCTTTTTTTTCATCCTACTTTCCATCACCACACTGGCTTGATGGAAATGTTCGGTCCGTGCCAACACACACATCATGCACACACAATGCCCTCTCGCTGGAGACAGCCCCATAAAAACCAGCACCACAGTAACAGGCAAGTCCTGGAGACAGGCAAGGAAAATTGAGCTAAAACTGGACCATGAATTCTTGAACGAGTTGGATCAATCTTTTCCCGTTCTATATACAAATAGAGCATCTACCAGTCTCTGGATGGGTCTTTCAGCCATGGTATATCACACAGCCAC
The DNA here is from genome assembly GCA_037833715.1 of Toxotes lorentzi. Lineage (NCBI taxonomy): Eukaryota > Metazoa > Chordata > Actinopteri > Toxotidae > Toxotes > Toxotes lorentzi. The sequence goes on from JBBMJY010000022.1 coordinate 16,480,358, forward strand.
ATTATAGACATGAAGTCATTTGAAACATCATCCCCTTTTAACATATGTGTTGGCTGTATAGCAATAGTGCATGCCAAAGAGAATATCTGCTCTGCTAGTTTGTGGTTTTCTTTCCAAATTAGCCGAGCCATATGGGGAAAAAACCCTCTACGTTTTAGCGCAGGGAACAAACCTGTAAAACACATTACATCAAGCTATAGTGTGTCTTTCTGAAGATATACTGCAGCCCATGATGGTTTAATGTGTTTTCACTGGGCACATCCAGTCTAAAATTGGAATATCAGCATTGTTTTATCTGCTCTTTGGCAAAGATTTAATGAGTGCTGACAGTCTAGGTGCCAGGCAGACTTGCTTCTGGGCTGATTGTTTTTGAATGGGAGAGGTGATAATTGCTGTGTGCATGAGAAAGAATGGAAGTGTTACTAACTGGCAAGCTTGTGGAAAATACCTTTTAGTGAAAGCAGACAGAAATCTCTTTCCTCACTTTCCAGGATTTTTAGAAGGTATGAAAGTAAACTACTCAGCAGGCTAGCTCCCTAAAATCCCTCTGTTCTATCCTTTTGTAACGTCCAGGACTGATCAGATGCCCAGTGCGTGATGTGTTTGCCTTGGCTTCAGGTGCCAGGCACCATCCCTGCAGCTATTCTGGGCACAAGGCAAACAGCATGATTACATAGGCGAGTGGATATCCACACGGTTGTCATGACAATGAGACCGGCCAGGTTTCAGCTCTAGTGGCTACATGAAACAATGTTTACTGCAGTAGCAGCAGCATATCAGTACTGTTTGGATAATGGCAGATAAAAGGGACGGCATGGCATGATGAGCCACTTTGTAGGTAATTTTGGATGAATTCTGGTTACATTTTTCCAGTTAGACACCCTTTATAAAGAAGTTGTAAGTTGTATGGCTTTATTCATGGTTATTTATTTATTTATTTTTTAAATTTACTAATGTTTTGTGGATCAGTTATACTAGCAAGAACAGTTTTGGGTTACCAGGTTGTGACTAACAATCTGGACCCAAATCAATTTATTAACAACTTATTAACACTTACTTTCAAAACTTGATAAGTGAAACCTTTTTATCTTATCTGCAGACTCAATGATTGCATCCCCTCATTAATGGCCCATTTTAACATTCATACTTGGAGAATTGATGGCTTTTTAGAAAGTGAGAAACCTGTGAATATAGATCAAAGTAATTTTTCACAATCTTGCAAGCCTGAAATTTGCCTGAGATTTGTTCATATTAATGCTTAGAAATGATCTGTAAAGTCTGAGGTGTTGTTCCACTTTCGGCTGTTCCCAGTCAGGGGGTTGCTACAGCGAATCATCCGAATCTGACGATTCACATTTTTCAAATTTGGCACGTGGTTTTACACCGGATGCCCTTCCTAACGCATGCCTCTACACAGGGAGAACACGCAAACTCCGCACAGGAGTGCCCAGACCGGGGCTTGAACCAGAACTCTCTTGCCGTGAGGCGACAGTGCTGTCTGAGTCTGAGTAAATTATTTATTAACCATTAACAAAGCCATTAGTTACAACATATAAATACTGAAGAAAGGGCATTTTACTAGAAGGTAGTACCCACCTTTGTTATAATTTGCCAAACACCAGCATGTACATTTAATACCCAGTGCATTAACTATTAAAAGTCATTGAATTTATTCCTCAGTACCTGGCAAAATAGCCAGTTTGGGGTTGAAATGTTTTATTTTTGTAATGTAATAAAATCTAAATTTGAAAAGGGAGTGTTGCAAGTCCTTGAGAAGCATAAATCAGAAGCCACTCAGTTAAACACAAGCTAACTATTCAGTGTCAGCTTCAGATGACAATTATGTTCCTCAAAATCCAAGAAGAGTTGAAATGAGGGCAACTGGAGAAGAACTGAAGAAGCCTCTTAGATGAGAGATGTCCAAGATACTCAAGATCTACAACCAAGTCCAGCTGCCCTCGATTCATTTCTTCTTGGATAACCTGACCTGGATGACTGAGAATCCTCACAGACGTGTTCCGAGATATTAGGAATTCAGCAGGTTTTAAATGTTCAGTGCATGAAATCATTGTTGATACTGCTTTTGCTTCCTTTTTCTCACACTCCCCACTGCTCTGTTTAGTATATGTTCAGAACACAGCCACCCTCTCTGTTAACAACCTGAAATGTTGTCAAGAGCCTTTTGTCTGCAGGTTTTGGCTGTTTTTGAGAAGTTAAAGGCAGACTGTTTGTGTCTCCCTGGAGGCAGAGTGGAGGGAGAAACAGTGAGCTGAGCAGCAGCAGCATGCAGCTAAAAGGAAGCTTCCGCTCCCGGTGTCCTGCTGTTTTTTTCCTTTCCGCTTATACATACACAAACACACACAAGCACAATTTAGCCAGAACTGACGTGGGTCTCTAGGTACCTGACAGCTCCTCAAAGAGAGCCATTAAGCATTTCTTTGCTTTGAATCTTATTTATACTTTATCCCTCTGTGTGTGTTTTTTGTTCACATCCCACACTGCTCAAAGAGATGGAAGTGAACTGAAATAAACCCCACTGAGTGCACACTGGGCTCTGAGCAGGGTCCAAAACTTAACTTAGACAACAAGGCTTAGAGGATTGGGTGATAAAAGCCACTGAGACCGACAGCAGCACACTGGATCAGTGGAATCGATATCTTGATCGAGCGAGTGGGACAGTTTTTATTTTCATGGTATGATGCATTTTGTTATGTGCCCAGAGAAAAATGTTATTTTTTTCTTTGTGAAGTGGAAATGTTCAGAAAAATTACCTGATTGTGTCCATTGATGTGGAGAATTATATTATGCAGTATGTAAATTATACAAGCTTATCCAATGATTAAAGATATTTTAAATGTTTCTGCTTGTGTTTTTACTCCCATATCAAATAAGGAAATGGAAGATCACAGTAATGTTGTTCAGGAAAAAACATCCTATTCAGCAGTTTGACCTCGTGATCCTTTAGTTTGGAGAAACTCCTGCAGTGTATCAAATATTTCCCACGGGAGAAAGCAAATAAGAAATTCAAAACCGAATCCTCCCCACTTTCTCCAGATCAGCAGCTGTTTTTCTCTCCTGAACTCTTAATGTAAACTACTCCGTGTGCTTTCAGTGAACCTTTTGTTGATTCCTAATCAATACTTGGCCCGCAGCCGTCCCTCAAAGGTTTATCAATGCAGATCCATTAGCACTCAGAACACTCAATGGCAATTTCCCAAAACCACTTCAAACATGCTACAGTATGCTGCTTGATGAAACTAGAGTCAGCATCAGTGTCATTCTTACAGCAGGTAACAGAAAGAAGGGGAATGAATAAAGGGAAACTATTAAATTGGATATGAAAGAATACAAAAGTCTATTTTGATAATGTGTACATAAATTATGTATTGTATGGACTTTCATTATTTTTTTTGTCAGTTACATTTTTAAATTCATTAGATGATATTAAATGTTCACACGCAGCACAATGTGGTCCTTGTGCATATTCACTTTTTCCCACTGGAGAAATAATAACTGCTAACTTTAAACCATAAGGAGCCTGTACAATACAAATACAGTCTATGCATTCAGAGAAAAATTCTGTTCTGTATTTTTTTTAATAACATAACCGCAGTTTAACAAAGATGGAAATAATAAATAATTAAATACATAATAATTACCATAAATATATGTTAGCCATTCCCTGAACACATTTGTCATGGGGCTGGGTCACACACATCCTGACAAGATCACACATTTACAGGGTCAAGTCAAGAGGGTTTAGTGTTGTCGCTGTGATATTTGATCATGAAGTCCTTGTCACGTCAGCTGACACGTTCAGTATTAACCCTGCCCCCTGCCCTGCAATATTTATTTATTTTATTATTATCATTTACAGCTCAGCATTATTATATTTTACAAAGGAGGGGAGCATCTTGAAGATGCGATGTGGATCAGTTCTGGTTGGGGGGACAGGCTGAGGTGATTGATGATGGCAGGGTGTGTGGGTGAGAAGGTGAAAGGAGGACACTTGTGAAGATGCCCTCTGGGTGTGTGAGAGTCAGGACACCCAGCTGTCGAGGCTCAGATCTCAGATGTGGATTAGTGAGGAGTGTTAAATGTGGTTTGTCTGGATGAACCAATGAAACTCAATCAAGAAGAGTACCTCTGATCTTTGCTACCACCAGTATTTAGACATAGTTTCACTTTTATTATATTACGCACACACAAAAATATAAATTAATCTAATTACTAAGCCCCACAAGCCTTTGTTTCTATCATTCTGTGATTATTTCTGTTAAACCTTAAAAGATTGGACAAATGCACTTTCTTTTCAGCAGTCCGTATTGATATACATAAATGCAAGAAAGTTTTTACATTTGCTGCTTTGTACACTGATGCTGCAGTTGAGTGAAATGGGATAAAAAAAAAAAATCTCTTGGAGGTGCAGTGCAGAAACATTACATGCATCAAATCTGGAACCAATGATTCTATACACGTAGTAATGGATGAATAAATAAATAAATACTTGAGTTTCTAGGCCTTCCTTGAACCTCTAGAGAAACCAAACTGTGTGACAATGGGTGGCTCTGTTGAGATGATGCACTGTCCAGGAGACAGTGGTTTTGTCTGGTAAAGCATTACTCCGCTAATTGAAGCAGGCTAAGTGTTTGCGGCTGGTGTTGACGCCTGTGTCAGCAGAGGTTTTCATTTTACAGCCAACAACCACAGGAAGTCATCAGATGCTAAGCTGAATGGAGAAAAGCACCTTTTAAGTTGCAGTTAATCGACTGATTATGTAAATGCCACTGCTTCAAACTGTGTTCTATTCAGAGTCCTGACAGGGTATTTTTATTTCCATTTAAGTGTTTTTTCCTCACAGTGGGTGGCAAGTGTATGGAGCGCACACAAACAATGTGGGGACCTGTAAAAGCACAGTGAAGCAGTGGGAAAGAGGAAAGTTTCCTGCTAAGAAGACAGGGTGGGGGAACCAGAACAACACTCGTCTTTTTTTATCTTTCAGTCTGTAGATTGATTAAACTAACAAGATATAACATGATAATTTTTGGAATCAAGAGATTTGGCAAACTTGTTGAACTTTGGACAAAGTCAAACGAGCAGTTTCCCCTCTACCAGTAGTCTTTGTGTTAAACAGAGCTAATCGTCTCCTGGCTCCAGCTTCATATTTACAGCAAGACTATGTAACTTTTAAATGCACAAAAAGGGAAGTCACCCTCATAGAAAACAAAAATTTAGATCTGATGAATACAATGACTCCACACAGGGAAAACACACAGGAATGAGTGGCGGCAGTGTTTGTACAGTGACATCAATCTTCACATCTAACCATCATATTCCCCAGATTACTTTACTATAATACAGGGAAATGTTGGTAAGTTACATGAGACTAATTCCAAGGTGAAAGATCTGTGTGAGTGCTTGTGGAAACAGAAATGTACACATTAACATATGTCTAAAAAAAATATACCAAAAGTTTAGACAGATCCACTGAAAGCACATCTGCTGACAGTCTTGCTGTTCTGTCATCCTTTCAGGTTAAAGATAATGGTTATAATGAGCCACAGAGTTCAGCCACACAGTACCACTAATCTCCTCAAGTACCCCTCAATGTCATGACAGCAACCATTCAAAATAATTTGAGTCTCCCAAAACTAGACAGAAGAGCGCCACAGCCCTCCTCCACTCAGCCTCAGCGTGGTGTGAGAGGAAACCATAGATTACGACCTCTTTATCCTCAAGAGTTATCTTTTGGCCTTGCACCACCACAGCAGGGACAAATTTCAGGGACAAAACCAGTCAAAAATATTCATAAGGGAGGATCTAAACCAATACTGATTTATCTTAAAACAAAGACAGAAGACTGGAGTTTTGGATACAAAATTCATGGATAGCTGGCAAAAAGTAAACTTTAAACTCTAGTTTTCATTTTGTGGTTCAGTACTGAGTGGATCAAGAAGCCTGACCAAAAAAGACACCATGAGCTCACTAAATTGAACTTTACTGAAGCAGATGAAATACTACTTGATGTGGATTTTGCGAGCATCGATCCAGTAATCCCAGATTTTTGTTTCCTTTTTGTCTGTGAAACCTTGAGGATTCAGCAGACTTGAGGAAAATCTGACAGGACTACAGCTACAGAATGAAGAATGTACAATGGTCAACAACATGCCAGAGGGAGGTAAACAGGGCAACAGAGAGAAAATACAGTGAAATGGAGTTAGTGGTTAGCTCATCAGCTACAGCAGCTCACTAACCAGCCCCGCCAATATGATCTCTATGTCACCAAGCTTCTAGACCAAGTGTTTTGCAAAGAGGCACAGATTTCTCTCATTTTCTCTTAACTTTGTTGATATACTCATCAAAAACATTTGGTGTTGTGGTTCACTCCATCACCCCAAACCTTTTCTCATGTGCTGTGTTTTTGGTATTGCTGATTTAACTAAGATTTAATATTCATCTGTGTGTTTATCAAGCGGGGGGCTAGTTTTCCTGGGTGAACGCCCTCATCTTCTCAGAGTTTTGGGGAGTTCTGTCAAAGAGCAGAGCCTTCTCCACAAATCTAACAATATAGTGATTTACTATACTGTATATCTGATGCAAGTGCCTCTGGACAGCCTTTAAACAGAATAATCATAATACTGTTATGTTTAGAACAAAAGTCTCTTTTAGGAACCAAATACAGTACTCAGACTAAGGACAGATAGAGCTCAACCACAGGTGATTTATTGTAAAAGATAATACATTCTTTGATGTTGGAGCGGGCAGGCAGGTAATCCAGAACTCGGGGTCTGCTAACTGAACCAGACAGACAGGAATGGTGTACAGGAGGCAGGTTAGGTGAGTATTCGTAGGAGCAGAAGATGACAGGAGACAGCAGGAGAAGCACTGAGCATGGCAAGACACAGAGGAGCAGGTGCAAGTGAACCTGAGGCAGAGCGTAGACTGTACAAGCATGAGGAAACACAACCCTGGGACTATACTCTCAAAGAGTCAGACTCACTTTACCACAGAAGTGAACTGACAACCTGCCAAAGAATGCACTGAAGAACTGGTGTCGTTATTCTGCAGGCGAGGGTGTGGTTGATGAGGTGATTTGCAACAGGTGAGCTGGAGATCTGATGGAAAGCAGAAACTCCACACCCAGGCCTAGACACACACACTCTCAGACAGGAAAACAGACAAACAGGGGACAGTGGGGGGGAACAGCAGACACACAAGGGAACAGAGAGAGAAACTGTTCCTATCAAATAACTGAATGTACAGATTTATGCAACAATATACATACAAATTTAAATGATTTGAACATTGTTTCACACTCTCATTAAATGTCTGTGCTCTCATGCTGTGGCTTCACATTAGTTCTTATCATCCCTTTCTCCCCCTCACATTAACGACTACTTGGATCCTCTGACAGTTTGTTAGGACGTTCCCAGACGGTGGAATGTGCTCGGCCGTCCCACGAGCTGGTTGCTACTGTTGAGTGTTTTTACTCCAGAGGTCCCCAGGCTCTATAGGACGATGAGGGAAACAAACAAAGGGGCAGAACCAGGCCGTGCTGTTCCCACTGAATGACGTAATCCGGCGTGGGTCAAGGTCGGCAGAGGCCGGGGTTTTTGGGAATTGTTGCTGGAGTTTCCTAAAGCTACCCGAAGATTTTGTGGTGAAGTAACTCATAACATGGTTGGGGATGAAGCCATCTGTTTTGTGTTAGTGTGACTGGGTGTGCATGTGCATGCGTGTGTTAGTTTCTCAGCAGGATTCCCCGGTCTCTGCATACTCTGTGGGCCCTTGAGGCCATTTTGTGTTCACTCATTGCAGTGACTGTGATTCCCCTGCTTTGAAAAATATAAACATATTTGTAGGCAAATGTCACTAGTGTCAGAGATTCATGCACAGAACTGGGAGAGAGACAGAGAGAGAAAAGATATTTCCAAGTGTTTTGAAACATACTTTCCTAAGACTCAGATTAAATCACAGATTGCTTAGAAACAAAAAAAAAAGTTTCACAGGTTCTTTTCAAAAGGATTCAAAACTATCATCAAATGAATTTGTGTGTCATTTCAAATAAATCCATAAGTGATGATTTCATGTTGCTACTGTATATATTGGGTGATAATCATCAAACAGATTTAGCTGGATAAAACTAAGGACTAAACTCAGTGGATCTTCAATCAAATCCTTTCTTCCAGGGACACGAATGATGAGATTCACTGATATTGTGTTTGCTGTGTCTAAATGCAATTTTAGGGATATGTATGTCTGTTTCCGCTCAGTACATTTTCTTTTGATTTACACTTTTCACAACAATCTATGCCTTAAGCAGTTCACTATGACAGCTATGACTGAATTCAGCTGTTCCAGAAGGTGCTTGAAGACCATACACGCCTATGATTTGTCCACACAGGTGTTTTCATTTATTGTGCCTAATTAGGCCTCTGCTGAAGACTGTGTGGGAGAGGACAAACAGTGCTTGACAGACACTCTTCTTAATTTAGTTGCACCTGTTGAAAAGAATAGAAATATTCACAATTTTCAATGTTTGCCTTAAAACAACGCTCACATGCCTGAATGTACATTGAAACATTCAGTGGTTTAATTTTTCCTGTTCATTCTGACTTTGCAGTAGCTTGTGCAGGCCTGAGGAAATGTATCTGACATGACCACACCTACAACACATAGTTTCAGGGGTTAAAAAATGTGAAATTGCTGTTACATGGCTGTATGGGTCTCCGGAGAGCAATAAAGTGATGGAGCTTTCCAGTAATGCCTTACAGTAAAGGAGTGCAACTCACTATAAAGAGATGGTCTCTGTACTGCTGACACAGCATATGGAAATGTTTCAAGCACGCTCCTGTGTGTGCACAAATACATACATGTATATTTAAACACACAAGCACTCACATGCTCCCTCTTTTGTACACACAAACAAGCATTAAAACGATGAATCGATCTGTGTGCACATAACTGTATATCACTCTGTCCTGTGTTATATTCTCAGAAGCTACTTCAGCTGTGAGTTAAATGAACTGTAAAATACTCCAATAATTGTCTGAAACTGCTGTACATGTTCAAAGAGAAAATAGGCTATCAGCCCCTTGGCTAAACAACTACTTTTGTTGTTCACAGATCAAAGAAAGCAATCCGGGGGGGCCGCAAGTGCACAGAAGCCTGGGGTGTTGCCTTACCACATGCCTGTAGTGGACCCCAAACCAATTAGGCCTTAATTGAGTATGAGAGTGAAAGGGGGGCATTCAGCCGAGTCTCTTTCACCCTGTTAGTCGGAGACAAGCAAGCTTTGTGACACACGTAACGACAGATCTGGAAGCATTTCGTCCATCCGACCCACTTACAACAGACGAGGCTGGGTAAAAAGGCTGCCCCAGGTTGCTTTCAGAGACTCATGTGCATCTCACGTTTTTCTCTCACAAACAAGTGGACAAATGAGTTTTGCCATGCAAATGATTGGGCCAGTGGTTTTGGTAGCTCATCAGTGTGTGTCAAATATGTGGGCTAATGGTTCTTTTCAAACAAGCAAGTAATGGGTCAGAATCTACGAGGACGAGCTCTCTGACGGCATCTTTCAATACCAGCAGCCGTTTGTCACCATCGAGCTTGGGTGACCCAGTTGTTCTGTCTCCAATCAACACGAAACAACAATGGAGAAGGGTTGAGTTGAGGTAACATATTGGTCTTTAATTGCTGCATTCAACATGACTGGGGCTAGATCTCTGCACGCAGGTTATTTTTTTTAGCTGGGTTTGTTTGGGTCTGAAGTGAGAAAAAACATTTCTGAGATTTTCAAAACTGCTGAAGCATGTAGCAACATTGCATCACTGGTGAATGTACAGTAGAATCCCATGTGGTTTCACACACAGCCACAAACTTTTGTCTTTGTCAACGAGAGGAGGAGAGAGGCTCCTCTACATTTTCCACAAAATGTAGAATCCAGTGGAACTAACAGCATCTTTCATTAGACCTTTGCTCCCTGTTAAATGGCCTCATTTTTTCATGCTCCATGCTGCTTTTCTGTTAAATATTTGAAGTCTCAGTCTTAACTCAAGATTACTTTGACTTCGAGGTTATTTTCTCAGATTTTTAAAGCTTCTTCCAGAGCCACAAAGGCCGTTATACAACTGCCTTCGCAGGCTGAATAATTCAACAAAAGAGCAATAATAAAAAGAAGACATTTTTAATCAAGTTCATTCTTGGTCTCAAAAATCGACTGCATTCATTAGCAACTTTGTGGGTCTATTCACATCATGAATGCTGAAGAAATAGATATCAGCTTGTACTATTTTATGAAAACATGGGTTGAAACCATATGGAATTTGGTATTTTGGATTATAACTGAAACCCTGCATCAGGACTCTGCATCGCTATCCTCTAGAGCGTGAGTAGTCACTGAGTAGCTCATAAAATCTGTTACAATAAGAAAGTTAAATACAAAAAGTTGCCAGATGGTAGACAGTTTTCTTAGTGTCCTCTAAGGTGGGAAAATCAACATTTTGGCAGGTGGAGAGTAAAACAAATCATGATTTACTTACTGGATCAGGGTCATACACTGATGAGGGCACTGTATCTGAAAATGTTTGGGGAATAAAGCACAATATGTTGGAGAAAATATGAGCAACTCAAAACAGTCCAAACACAAACACTACCAAATCTTAGAAATCTTGATCTTACTCAAGTTCTCAACTGTTCAAAGAGTTGCTCTATAACGAGACATTGCAAGGTGTCTGATGAGATAAATCATGCAACAGGCATCAAATAGCTCATAAATTTACAGTCCTGTCTGGGAGCAATGGGGTGAGAGAGCAATATGCATATCTTCCCAAATCCTCTCAGAGGCCTCCAGCACAGAAAGGGCCCCAAGAGAGGGTCCCAGGGGTCAGCACGGCTTCTGTCTACATTCTTTTTTTCCCTCTGGCACTCTCAGCCACTCCCACTCCCTCGTTCTGTTTGCTCTGCTCTCCTCCACCTGCTGCTACAGATACTTTTACTTTTACATCTGTTTTTGCCAGTGTCTTTTCACTGTGGCTTCCCTAAACCCAGATTTTCCATCCACGGCTCTTTGTTTTTCACTGTCTCTGTCTTTTTTTTGTGTCTCTCTATCCTCATCAATGTTGCTGACATCGATTTCCCTACAACTGCAGTTGAGCTAAGATTACAGATTACAGGGAGTGAGAGGCTTTACATTCCCAGAGAATCCAAATCTGTCCAACTAACTGTGGTGCCTGGCAACCAAACCAAAGTTGTTTTTTTTTTACCCCCTGTTTACTAAAAGAGGGAGCATAGCCAATGCAGCATGCACATGCGGCTCTAAACCAGCAAAGGCAGATTTTCCTCATTTCCTTTGTGGTTGCGGAGTTTTGTAGTGAACTTGCCACAATCTGACCTTTACCCCAGATGTTAAGGCCTTCAAAGCCAACATGGATAAACATCAGTAGCTAAAGCCCTTCACGATTGCTGCACGAATTAATGCCAGGAGATCAATGAGGGATTTACAATGTCAAGCTCCTAAATCTTTCTCCTGATTCCCATTGACAGAGTTGATGGCAACAGCCGGAGCATGAACGTGATATCAGAACACAGACACACACACACACACACACACACACACACATAGTTGTCTTTTAGGTCAATTTGTCAGTTCACTGATAGAACAATAATAATAATAATTCACATGAAGCATAACAATCGTAGTTTGTCATAAACAAGTTAAACTTATTATGGAGTACCAGTGGATGTGAAACATGTTTATTCGTTTCATCACACAGTGTGATTGCAATCCATCTGTTTTTGTTTACGCAAATTCTTACCATTGCATTTTAGGAGAGTGGAGAGAATATAGAAAAATTGTGTTTGCAGTTTTATTTGCACTTATGCAGTGGTGGGTGTTTTCTCACTGTGCTGGATAACCACAGCTAACCACTGAAAAGCACAGCACATCTGCTTCTTAGGAGAACATAACTCCTCCTGGGCTTGGTTACCAAACTTTCTGCTGTTACCATCTTGATTTTTCTTCAAGGACCAAACCAGAGTGCTCATAACTTTTGGCTCATTAAAACTACACTAATCAATATTTTTTTTATTACCACTTGGTGAACTGACTTGTGTAATGTGAAAGGTGTCGCTCGTAGTGATGAATCCACACAAAATTATCACTCAACTCTGCAGTTCCCCTCAGCTTGTTTTAGTGTCTTTCAGCTCTTCAGTCTCCTTGCTCTTGTTGTTGTTTTCAGCAAAAAAAAAAAAAAAACACTGGACAATCTATCCAGAAACAGCTGACAGAAAAATTTAGTACATAGTGGTAAATATAAAAGCCAAACATTTCCGTAAGGAGCAGATGGAGACCGCATCAAGGCAGAAACAAGAATATTTCATTTGCAAGTCTTGGGTGGTCAGGAACTAACAAATTTATGCAAATGATGCCCCGAATGTACTAAATGTGTAAGAAGGCAACTGTTTTTGCAGTTGTTTGCTAACAATCTTCCCTCAACAATTAGACTTTTAATAATTTGTCAGTGTTCACAGCTTGTTTCTGTTGCCCCCAAGTGGCCAAAAAATGCATTGTTGCAAGTTTAGATGTTTTGATTTACTTTCTACAGTTACAGGCAGCCATTGGTTTCCATTTACTTCCATACACCAATCAACCAATTAATCATCAGATTCTAGAAACTTGTCGTGTAACATCAAGTCTGCATTATTCAGTATTTTCACCAGCGTTACATCAGCAGAGATTTATTTGAAATGCTCAACACAACTTCACAACAATAGCTGATATTTAGAGCAGGCTGTTTTCATTCTACCATGAAATGAATGGAAACCAGCGAATACCTGAAACGACAGAAAAAAGGACATCCAAGTTGTTTTCTCCTACTTTTTCCACCTCCTTCCTCCACAACACAGAGGGGATTCAATCACTTCCAGATGACAACAGCATCCAGCTAGAGAATAAATCAGTTAGGACATGTAGGTCTGTTTTTTAAGAAAGTTGTGTTACCTGACAGACATTTTCCTGGGAGGTGAAGATGGCTTCTGTGGAAGTGTTTGTGCTGCACAATGTGAGTTTTGTGAAAACACTTCACAGTTACGTTCTTCTCTTATTAGCATTTTTAAGACAGCTACACTGCAAATCTCTTTGGGTCATGGCAAAGTTCATGGCTTTGAACAGAATAATTTGTACCAGGAACACGCTACAGCTCATCCAGTCTTCAAAAGGGAAATTTAAGTTAGTATGCATAATCTTATTTTTCACCAGAACCGGTCTCAAGTCACTAATGAACAAAATCTCAATCTCAAGAACAAGATTACTACATTTCACAGATACTTATTTTGTGTACACCACCTCACTGGCAAAGTATAGTGAAGCTTTCAAAGACCTAATCAACTCACTAAATCTCTTTACACTGGGGTCCAAATAAGTTACAATAAAAATACAGTATATTACTCAAAGTCTGTCTCAAACACTGTTATCAAAAAATGATATTGCCTTGCTGGTACTCTGTCTTCATAAGAAGGTCATTCAGTTCTACAAATGTTTAGATTTAACCTTGATGAGGTTCATTTGTCACGGCTGAAAGATCAGCAGAGCACCAAAGAACTTTCACATGTGCAGTATTTCTCCTGCAGGCCGCTTTATCTCACAGCCTCTTTTTAAGCTTCTGGTTTTCAGATCAGGAACAGGTACTGAGGTCTGCTGCTGCTGCTGGGGGGGGGGGGGGGGGGGGGGGGGTTTGAGGGAAACTGGGTCACTTACCCCAACCCAGCCCCCCACCAAAAACTTGGCCTTTATTTTTGCTTTT
>JBBMJY010000022.1:16494262-16532925 GCA_037833715.1 Toxotes lorentzi
CCCCCCCCCCCCCCCCCCCCCCCCCTCCCCCTCCCCCCCTCCCAATCACACTGGGTCACTTGACTAGACATGGCATCACACTAAAAGCTTGGCTCTGATTGTGGATCTTTTTCATCATGACTGGGATGTAATTTTGTCTGCATCTTAATTTGAAACCTTTGTGTCTGATGGCTTTCAGCCTGGGCTCCTTAAAGTCACTTTACAGTAGCTCCTTCAGCACAGTTCAGAAGATATAATCCTGAGCTCCCAAACTATACCCATAACACAAGTTCACCTTCTCTCTGATGCGTTTCTCTCTATTACCATATCTGAACCTAGCATGGCGTCAGGCCCCAGTGCTTTCAAACCTCTCTTTGCCAAAGCTAGCAGCTCTCCACACCATCATGTCCTTCTATGGCAAATACAAGAGATGAAGCAGAGAGGGCCTTTAAGGATACAGCTTCACTGACATCACTGAAATAACCAGCTCGCCAGGCTCCATCAGTGGTTTTGATCTCCTTGTGGCTGTAAAACACACATTACAGACAGATTGCCTGCATTTTCAGGCTGATTTTTAAAAACTGAAGTTTCGGTCTGTTATCGTTTCCTGATTAGCTGTACAGTTCAGTGTAGTGTGAATGGTCTGTCAACAACACTTGGTCGGCAACACTACAGCTGAAGCCTGTGTACAATCAAGGACTCCAGTGGTTTAGTACTGAACTTAGACAGTGTCCAGTTTGATACAGCAGAGGACAAGATATCCCGACCTTTAGTCCCTAATATGTGTCAAGCTGCAAAAACACTGGATCCTGCACTTTCCATAATACAACATGAACAGCGCCTTTGGCTCCTTGCTGCACACCTGTACCTTATTCCCTCATTAAACCCCAGCATGTGCATCTACCTCTACCAGATTTTCTGTCGTAGCTTTCCAGATGTTTCTGCCTATCACATAGTTCCTGTTGAGAATAATGAACCTCTCTAATCTGTCTCTTGATGAGTATCCTGTTCATGTCTGTGTTTTTTAATCTGCCTGTTGCCCATGTTTTGTTTTTTTTAACTGCTGCCAGTCTGTGATCTGTATCCTGCCTTAGCCCTTAAAGTTTTTCATTTCAGTTCCAGTAAAGTTCCTTTGCATGTATCTGTACACCCTCTTCCTAAACTGGTATCTGAACCACAGCCCATCTAAAACACTGAAATGTCCCCTTAAGATCCACTAAACACTGTTTTACTATTTGCTAACAATAATGAGAAACTGTATTACATAGAAAAATAAATTTTGTCCTTGACAAGTGACTTAAATATTCACAAGTATCATTCACTGTTAACAGTTCACTGTAAATGTATATACTGTAAATTTACAAACTTTAAATAAGGTTTCCTGTCTAGAGAATAATGAATACAAATTCTAATTTCATTAGAATTCGGGCTACCATGTACAATAATTCAAAAATCGGTTTTATATTTCTGTTTTTATTGTGACTTAATTATAACTTAATTGATTTAATAATTTGTATATAACTGATGTATCAGCAAAGTCATGATTACTGAGAACTGGCCTCCTCTATCAGTCAATAATTCTCTTTCTGGCTTTAAAAACAAATTGAGGTAGATGTGACACTTTCTGAATTTACACAACAGTGCAGTCATTGTGGAATCTGCCTTCCACACACTACACATGCTGAGAGATAGTAACTGTTAGATTTAGCCAGCAGTGACCTCTGGTGGAACGTAACTGATTTGCTGCAGCTCATGAGGACACAGCAATCACTGTTGAAGACACCATGTGACTTGTTCAGACATCATGTGGTTGGAGCCTAATCAAACAGCTGAATAAAAGGCAAAACGACAAACTTTTTTTTTGTATCTTTCTATTTTCCGCTTGACTAAAAGTACCATATAGTGCTTGTATGCATGTATACCAGGAGTCTGGTGTCATTTTGATGTGTTTGCTACTTGCAGCCACAAGGTGACAGGATATTAGTGCAGTTTATGAAGGTGATATCTGATCAGTATGCATGCCTTTGTTTATGTATTTAAATACTTTTTCATAATGAAATCCTGGCTACATACTGTACAAAACATGTAGAAAATTAGCGATGATGCTATGTGAGCATGTACAGATTGAAGTTAACATACTGTGTGTCGGAGGTTCATTCCTGCTGTCCTGTGGTTCTGTCTGACTTGTAACCAGTTTATTTTAGTGTCATCAGAGTTTCAAATGAAGAGGAAACAGATAATACCTGGCCTGGCCTCTCATACACTCATTCAGAGGTGTGTCCTAATTGAGACAACAGGTGGTAGATACTAAGTGTCATTCAGGGATTACTTACCCAAGATTTTCCAAACCAAAGAACGGAAGGGGTGAAAAAAAAAACAAATCAAATAAAAACAAACATGGTTATTGACTTAATTAAAGGATGTTCCAAACAAAAAAAAATGTATTCACACAAAAAAAGGTATGAAATCAATTTCTTCATTTAGGCGTGGACATAATGTTGCATCAACTTCCAAAATTCAAAAAAGTCTCTCTCTGGTGAAACATGCACAAACAGCCCCCCACCCCTAACACATGACATATCAGCAACTATGTAAGATTCAAGAGGACACAGCTCAAAAACAAACCAAAAAAAAAAGTTGTTTGGTTTGTGAAATCTTGGGGAAGTGATATCTGCACAACTCATTTTCTTTCACCTGTTTAGGACACACTCCCGAATGTGTGTATAAGAGGTGAGACCAGGTGTTGTCTCTTTATTTGAAAGCCATAAAACCCCAAATACCCCTGCTCCTCTTTGTGCGAGTGCCTGAACTTTGCTCTTCTGCAGGTTTCAGTGATGGTACCGATCTCGGTTACACAAACCAGACACAATCACAATAAATACTTTATTTTCACCGAGAAAAATAGACAAAAGATCTTCATATACAATAACAATTTGTCAACGACGTTTCAATAATTTCAATAGTTTCAATTTCTGTCTTCTTCCTCTGGTTTCAAATATACATTCTCTTGTCTTCAATTTACACCAGACAGTAGGTGTTTATGTTATTGACCAAACGCAGAAAAAATAGATATCACGTTTTCCACATACTGTAACAGAGTCTCTAATACATTACAGCACAAAGTACAAGTAGACATTCTTTGGGTTGGTGGGTGAGTAAGTCCATGCAGATGTTAATGTGCAAGCTGCCATTGAATGTGGCAAATTCTGCGCCCGTAAATCACCTGCAGTTACTCACTGACTACAGCTGTTGTCATTATCACCTGGTTTCATTTAGTCACACCACTAGCTCTGAAGTGACATCCAGGTTTTGCCCTCACTTCACAGTCACACGTGCTTTGAGAAAGCCAAATCTATGGTCCTTTTATCTCTCGCTGTCTGTGCGCTTATTTATTCTCTTTGAACCTCTTCCATGTTTCGCTTAAAATGCAGCTAAAAGAATTCAGCAGAGAATGAAAGATATGCTTTCCACATTACGATAGGAGCAGATGAGTGAATGTAGGCACACATGGCATTTCCTACATATTTTCATATGCATTTAATGTATGCCCACCTGTGAAATATACTGTATGTAGAGGATGTCTGAAGCCACAAGATGCCTCCCTCCCTAATCACTCCCTTCCTGATGACCAGTATACTGCTTGTACGGTCTGCCTGCTGCCCTCTTTGAGCATCAGCTGTACAATATTCCACTAGCCTAACCTCCACTGAAAATAGGTGAGCTCATTTTTCTCAGCACTCACTCTTGCATCAAAAACCAATACTGCACAATTGCAGAGGAGAAGTGTGGCACAGTAGATTCTGGGTTTTAAAGCCCCATAAAGAAAGAAAGAAACGCCTGTGAATCAGGCATGTGCCCTCCTGATGTCTTTTCCAACAGACCACAATAGCAGCGTTGATTAATATCAATTTGCAGTCATACATAAGTCGAGGTATTTTCACATTTTCCAGCTCCACACCTCACTATTTCTGAAGGAACTGATGAAAATCCGCTTTGGCAAATGCTGAATCATGACACAGTACACAACGGATTTAATGGTGCATATTTTCATTTACATGCAGTTAGTTTGAGGGTCACAGCTGGGGTTTGCTGTCTTGTAGTTGCCTCGTGCATGGAACAGTCCTGAACTGAGGCAGGTACGATGGTGAAAAACCACACGTGGACACTGACAGCAGCTCTGTGCGCTCGCTGGAGGCCTCGAGACCGAGCAGAGGGTGCGACTCCACAGAACAGTCTTCTCTGTTCAAAATTACATTTTTCAGCAGCTCAGTTTCTGTCTCCTCTTCTCTGTGTTCCTCATCTTCTTCACTCTCCTCATCCTCCGCTGGATAGTCCATTCCTAGATAATACAAATCCTTCTCATCTCTCCCCTCGCCTTCATCTTCCTGCTCCGATGTTTCGGAAAGTTCCTCCACAGAGTTGTAGGAGCAGGAGCGTCGCGGGTCGTCCATCTCCCCACCCCGGCAGCTGTCCAGATCACACAGACCGCCAGGGAAAGATCCTGAAATGTCAGAGTTGTTGGCAGAGAAATTGCCCTCGTCACTGGAGCTGCTACTTCCATCCTTGTAGTGGAGATGAATGGACTGTTGCTCCTGCTTTGGATTAGAGAGCAGCACAGTGGCATATGTGACTGAAGATTGGGCAGAGCTGTCAGTTCTGCCTGGTGGCTGGTCTGCAGGGGGATCGACTGGCTGTAACTCATCTATACTTGATTGTGAACTTGCTAAAGCATCCAAGTTAAGAGCTAAGGAAGAAGCTCCACCCATCAGCACCTCACTCTCTGTGAACTGGGTTTGGTCTACCTCCGAGTCAAACCCCGGAGGAAGGGAGATTGCTAAGGCTGTGGCTGGGTCTCTATTCAGGGACAATAGTGGGGTTTGGACCAGGGTTGTGGTCAGAGCTGATAGGTCAACTTTGTCCACTATGACAACTTTGGAGATTTTCTCAGAGGGCAGCAGCAGTGGCCAGGATGGAAGGCCTTCTGGGGGTCGGAACAGGGGGTCAAAGGTGTCCGACTAGAAAGAAATACAAAAACAGATGAACATGAGAAAACATTGCGTTTTTTTTTTACCATACGGAGCCATACTAGTTGTTTCCCTCAGTTTCCAGTCTTTGTGCTAAGCTAAGCTAGCTGACTCTTGACCGTAGCTTCATACTGTGGTATTGATCTTCTAATCTCTCGGCAAGAAAGCAAACTACCATATTTCTCATAATGTTGAACTATTCCTTTACATGACTTTAGGTCTAATATGAATTGCCAAATGCAGGTAAACTCATCAGTCTAAAACTTTTTTTTACCGTTTTGAAGTCTAGTCCTTTTGCCCACGAGCACTTGTTGGGGTTGGGTACATCCTTCCACATAAACTTTTTCATCCTGGAAATGAAACACAGCAGGCATTTAGGTTTAGGTACTGTCCGATCACTCCCCCTACCACCACCTTTCCCTTTTGCCAGATTTCTCCACCTATCAACTAACATCAAGAGCAATTACACCCCTGTGACCTGTTAAAGGTCACACTCCTAATTTTTCATGGTCAGAGTCTCTGCTCCCTAAATTACACTGCGCCGCAGAGATTAACATCATTTATCATTTTCTGCAGGTGTCAGGGTGAAGTGGTATCGCTACCAGGAACAAGATTAAATATAAAAGAAATCTTTCTTTTGCAAGATAACATATTGCTTTAAAACTCAACAGCCTCCTGAAATTTAAGGAATTTAATTTAAATGCTTTTAGCTGAACGGGAGCTCTTACTGGTTTTGGGAGAGGATCAGAGTGACAAACAGGACGATTGAAAGAAAGGAGACGATCATCAGCATCATGTAGGCTGCAGGGTCTCCTCTGGTGGCTGTAACAGGGGGAAACCGTAATAATGATGTGAAAGTGCCAAACGTGGATCAATCTTGCAAACACGTTTGATGATGAACACAATACTGCTACAACAACCAGAAAACCTATTAATTTCAGTCATACCCATAGTGTACGCTGGCTCCCCTTCTCCCTCAGCATACACAGGGTACAGGTAGAAGCCATATTCCTCAGAGCCAAAGAAATCACCTATGAGATGATAAATAAGGTTAGAGGTTAGAGAGTATATTTGCACTTCTACAAGGTAAGAAAGAGAAGAGAGCACGTTACCTCTTAGATAGATGGGACGGTCAGTGTAGGGAAGTCTGGCCCATGTTTCTCCACTCTGGACTTTGTGATGATCAGACTCCTGCTGCCTCTGTGGAAACCACTGGACCACCATGAACAGAGGCACAGAGCTGTTGTCCAGCAGGCTCCAGGAAAGAGACACACAGGTGCTGTTGATAACCAGCACGCGGAACGAATGCACACAACGGCCTACAGACAAGAAAAGAACAACACTCTAAGGTGACTTGAACTCTTGGGGTTCGAGTTCCACATACACATGCTCAACAAATAAAAGGGAACCCAAAATAAATAAATAATAAATAAATATGGCTACGATTCTCTGGAAATCTGCTGGAGTGATTTAAGTTCATTTGGGTTGAGATCTGGTGACTTCATAATGTGTTTCATAGGTAACACATTACTTAAAGTCCCCCTATGATTTGTTAACAACTATAACTCCTAATATAGTAAAACACAGTTTTAATGATGTAAAGTATGTCTTCATATGAAAAGTTATATATAAATTAATAAACACTAAAACGTCCTTATAGCTGTGTACTACCACATTATATTGTGTTATAAAGCATTCAATAAATGTGTCTATGCTGCTGATAAATACTTAGTAGGGTGAATTAAAGCACTAAATTTACATACTAATCAAACCAGGTGACAAATTAAATGAAAACCTTGAGTAAATGAAGCAGATCACTCAAGACAGGGCACATGAGTTTACTGAACGGTTTCCTGAATATGAAAATGATGTGAATCATTTGCTATGGCTTCTAATGCAAGCGTCAGTTGTTTGGCCAATTCAGCCAGCTGCTAGTTTACCTGCTAATAAAACTGAAAAACACATTTTGTCAGAATACTAATGGGAAAATGTCTAACAAACAGCTGCCTCTGGAAAACACGTGACAAAAACTGGCCATCTTCATGGAAAACCATTTAGATTCTGCCAGTTAGTAGTTTAATGAAAGTGGCCTTCTCTGAATCATGAGTAATACGACAGAGACACACAACTGTGAGACACAAACATTTCTACATATTACACAGAGTACTGTCATTAAAAAATGAACCTCATTACATCTGTTGGAATGCTGCTAATGGCTGTTACTGTCACCAGCTTTGACATGCATTTTTCTGTCATGTGTTGTAAGGCACAGCAAAAGTAAACAGGTCATACTGGCAAATTAAAAGACAAGAAAAATCTGCTGAAAATGTCTAATGCATGACAAGATTTCCACTTAACAACCTTAACAATGGCCAGCCAAACTCGTGTTTCCGAGAAATAAATAACAGAGAGGGGAAAAAAAAAAAAATAAATTCCCTTTTTTTTTGGGCTGCCATCTTTCAAATAGTTTGGAAAGAAACAAGCATGATTACTGGAAACTCTCAGCGTATGCATGTTTTTCAGCAGTTTTGTGGGCAATGCTAACCACCTTGTTCTCTTTCCAGTACATTTGCACCTGTGTCTGTGAATGTAAACCATTAACATGAATCTGTTTGCACTGATCAAAGTCAAAAGAACTCTGTCTGATTTTAATCTCTCTTTTGTAGACTTGTGCATTTTCGCAGTGCAAAAGAACTGCAAACCCTCACAGCTAAAGTCTTTACTAAAAAAAATAAGAGCATGTTATAGAGCTGCTGCAGAAACCTTCAGCACTCTCCTGGCTGCAGATGTTTTGAATTATTTTAGAATCTTAATGTGTTACTTATAATTTTAGATCTTGTTTTTATGGTTTTAGACAGATCCTGGGTTGTTCATGTGATTTACTTTCTGTAACATTCTGTTTCTGATCTGGCAGAGAAGCAGAAAAGTTTCACATTTAAACATAAGACTTTAAATTCTGACAAATCAAATTATCTGATCGGCTCTAGAACAATTACAATGAGTTTGTATTTGGATTGGTCCTGCAGTGCTAATGAAATAATGATAAGGGGGGTCTTAACTGATCCTCAGGAGCAGTCTGTAGTGGCAAGCACAGAACCACAAACTATCGTGCTAGTAGCAGAATTGTAATTCACACTCCGTCTCAGCTCAGTTCTCACTCACGTTTGGGCTGCCTCTCCAGCGTCATGTTGATGTTGTTAGTGGAGCTCCCCAGACTATTGTAGGCTTCCACAGTCACAGTTTGGAGCTCCTGGTTCCACTCAAAGCTGTAGGAGGACACCAGCTCAATCCTGTCCTTCACCACAGTGCCACTCAGGGACTGGTGCTGAACAATAAATCCATCCACACAGTAGGGCTGCCCCGATTTTGGGAGATCCTGGAGAACAAAGCATAACGTTTAAATATTGACTCAAAGTAAACTACAGTGCCCACTTTCATAGTAGTGAAGGAACATGTTACCTAGTTAGTGACAACAATTCAGCTCAGACTAATAAGATATATCAGGCTTTGGTCACACAGACAATACTTAATAATCCAGACTTAACCTCAAACTATACGCTTGTTTGTGTATTATTTTGTTTGTGTACCTCGAACAGCAGTGTGACATTAGTCTGGTTTCGGTATGGATCACCTTGAAGAATTCTCCAGAAATCAGGGCCACGCTCAGGAGCTGTGGAGGAAAACAACAAGTTACGTCACACTGCAGCTTTTACCTCTCTGCTTCTCCATCAGTGATGGAAGTGATGGTATTTGTGTGCCATTTTCCATTAGAGGTAAAATCAGAAGGTTAGATGTGATTTAAAGGGTTACACGTTAACATTACACACGTTGAGGTTGTCATTGTCTTAAAAGGTTAGGGTCATTTGAAATTTTGTTCAGGAGTGAAATTACCTCTGCTATTTTGTGGACTAGAGTAGACAGAGTCACTCCACTCGCTCCAGTAGCCGGTGCCGTTGGTGTGCATGCAGCGAACTTGCACGACGTACACCCGGCACATGTCCGGCACCACAGCCTCTGCCCAAGGGACCCGCACTGGACCCTGGACCTGCAGAAGACATGACATTTTTCTCAGAGAGTTTCTTAAAGATTATTTGGGAAAATGAAAAATTTCACTAATGAAAAAGATCTGATCTGTGGAGTCTAAATATGCTTCATCTATCTAACCACCTGGCCCAAGAAAAGAGAAAATGATTTCCTATTTTTTCCTCATTGTTTTGAAGAGAGGAGGCTATTGACAGTGTGTATCCAATTTTCAAGATAATTTTTTAATCAGGAGATAGGAATTAGGACTTACACAGTTGATATCAGCTCATGTCAAACTGACCAGCTGAGTCCATGTCAAAGCATCTGTGTCATTTAAGGAAATATGAGACTTGTTTATATTTACCAGCAGAGTCCTGGACCCTTGTGGCTTCTAATATGCTTGTTCCTGTGGATCTTGTTAGATCAAAAGATTTCTCAGAAGCAGACAGACGCTTTCAAAATATAATCTAAGGTTGACCTAATTCTGCTTTCAAAATAAAATAACCACAAATGAACAGCAGAAAGTGGAAGTGGAAGTGCGCTTTGGCAATCATCCTGTTTGCTTATTACCAAATAATTACAAACTAATTGAGCTTCTGAAGATGCTTGATAATTTGTTTTGAAGAAGTAAACCATAGCATCAGGCCAAACTTTCACTCAAAGCCAGTTTCTGTGTTGTGACTCACCTTCCACTCCGGCTGGGCTCTCACCGTGGACGGTGAGTAGTAGTGAAACTGACACTGGAGCCCCTCAACCGGCAGAGATGGAGGCTCCCAAGTGACCCTCAGGACCCCACTGCTCCGGCTCTCTGCCCTCACATTAGTGGGTGTGTGGGGTTTGACTGCCGGGGAAAAGATGAGAGAGTTTGAGTTTCTACAGAGCTCAACTGTAAACACTATCTTATATTTTAATATTTTTTATAGCCTGAAAATTGTATCTTATAATATCTCGCATCAACAACAGTAAATTAAGAGAAGACACATCGTGATACATGAAACAACAAGTCATAGTAACATTTCTATTTCTGCCATATTCCACCTGTCTCTTTTCCTCCACTCAATACAACACTCAATACTGTGATATGACTCATATAAAACCAATATGCTAAAAACCTCTGATAAGACATGGTGTTGTTAGGATTGTTAAATACTACTTCCTGTTTTTTTTGTTTTTTTTCTCGACATGAGAATCCATCGTCCTCACCATGATCTATGGGTGACAGGTAGATGGGCTTGGACTTGATAGGACCCAGCCGGGATGGCACTTCCATCCACAGCTTGTAGCAGTTCATCCTCAGAGGCTGGATGGTGCAGGTTTTCTTCCTGGATCTGACTTGCAGGCAAGCAGGCCCCATCTCACCCACTTTCTCACCCGCTCTCTCCCTCTCCTCCATCACATCGCACGGCAGGTCAGCCCACCTGGCATGAAAAAAATAAAATAAAATTACGATGAAGATTTCAACATTTTTGTCATGTTATCCTCAGTTGTATGCCTTTATACAATCTTGCTTTGTAAAAACATTCAAGTATGTCAGATGCCCAGTTACAGAACTTATGGGATAATTCCTGTTTATTACAGCTGGGTCTTATTTTAGTATCAAGCTTCCAGTATGCTCCTTCAGAACTGCTTGTCCGATGGTCGAATCGCTTCCAAAATGTCTTCCTTGTGTTTCTTGGCCTATTGGACATCTTTATTGGCAATGTTGTTGTGTTCCCAGGTCTCAGCAATTAATTCAGTGAGTACAATACTATTATTATTATTACCAATAGGAATATAACTAAAACTATAAACATAAGAAACAAGCTGCAATAAACTGGAAATATACTTAAAAATGACAACTCCCACAGTAGGACTTCAAAATATCAAAACATCTCTCAATCTAAATATTCCTTGATTAGATTTTTTCTTGTCTGTTTAAGGGAGAGAGATTTCAAGAGAAAAAGTAAAAGGTTGGTGAGACACAGAGGAACTGGAGTAAAGAATTCAGTTCAGTAGAGCTGCAGTACATCAGTTACATGAGCTATGAAAAAAAAAAAACATTGCATCATTCTGTCAGTCAGTCTTCATTTTTGTGGTTTGGACTCATGTTTTTTTTTTTTTGAATGGAGAGACTTTCTATTGCTCTTTGGTCAGACGTACTGATGACAGACTTATAGTTTACTGCTGAAAGAAACTTCCTAATATCACTTCACACTGTGTGGGGTTAGAAAGTATTTGAAGGGTTGTCTGGTACATCCTGTTCAGTAACTTCCAGGTTTTCAGCACACAGTGTTCTTTGTGTTGATTTAAGATTTCATAAACAATGCCACAGCCTGTAAAGACATTCAGATGCATGTTATCTACTGCGATTGTTTAGCCGTGTAAAATGCTTTACCTGTACTGAAATATGGGTTTAGTCCACTGTGTGTTCTTCCAGCTGCAGTCCATAGCATCGATATCACCGTTGGTTTCACAGTTTATATCAATGGAAGCTCCTGAAACACACAAGAGAAATGCTTAGGTTTAGCAGAAATAAAAACAAACTTCACCCAAAATAGCCTCAGCACTGGGATTAGGGTGTGATTAAGTTCACATTGTTGTGCTGTCACATGTCGCCACTCTCTTTTCTGTCTTTGTCCACTGTAGCAGGAAACACATTTTTCTGGCGACATTAATACATTAGAAGTGATTTTTAAGACAGAAATTACTCATCAATTTCCAAAACTGCACATCAAGTTATTTGTCTCTCTTTCTTTGGACATGTGACAGTAGTGGTAATAATGGTTAATGGTGCATGAGATTTAGCTTTGCTATTACTGGCACAACAATGCTCACCCTCTACATAGATCTGGCTGTAAGGGATGGTCCACTCCTGAGTACACTGCAGCAGGTCATACATCCGAGTCTCTGAAGGACGCACGGTGATCTGGCTGACCTAGTTTGGATACAGGAAAAGTCAGATCTATGAACCTAATTATGTGGACTGTACTTTTCTAAAAATACACAAGGAAGTCATTCAACTTTTTGGAAATGTTCCCAGAAGCACAAAAAGCCCTAGAAGGACAGTTTTTTTTCTCACCCATTGGTTGACTGGGTGGTACTGGCTGCGATGGAGCGGCTGCTGGAAGTTGAGCATCCACATGGCCGTGCTGGCGTTGATGCTGTGGTCATTGAACACACAATACACTGTTACGTTCTCCCCCGGTCGTGCCACCGTTTTCTCTGGGATGTAGCTCACCGCTGTACACATAAACAAAAAGAATCATTCAATTTTAAAAACAACAACCAGCAACTCTCTCATGCTTACTCCTTTCATAATTTTCATTAAAATCTCATTTTTCAGGAGTTTTTGTAGCAAAGGACAAAGCTAAACGAATGCCAAAAGCAATAAAGGAGACAAAAACAAAAAACCCTCAGTCAATCAAACGGCTGAGTCATTCTCATTCACTAAAAATTTCAATGTGGATTTTTACAAAAGAAAAAAAAACTTTTTCAGGGACTTTTGGATAAAACTTTTTTGTCACGTGGTCTGAAATTTTTGTAGTGTGAGGGTTGTTATCTAAGCACCTCTTCAGATATAGCGCAACAAACCCCCCCACCACCACCACCACCACCAAAAAAAAAAAAAAAAAGATAGTGACTCATCAGCAGAACAGATGAAGATCTCACAAAAGAAAACTTTTAGATAAACTGAAGGAGAGTTTCATGTTGTCTCATCATTGTTCAACCTTTGTGAATACAACCTGTGTTTTATTTTAAGTTTTGAGAGTCATTATTTTATTTTGCCAAAACCTTTGTGAAAAAAAAACTTGACTGAGCCTGTCATCACTTGAAGCAATAAAATTACGTTTCTGTAATTCGATTTGGTATGATGACAGACACAGACACAAACACACACACACAGAATACATACACACTCCTCCTCCTAGTATGTTGTGCTGTTTAAAGCCCTCAGCTGATGTTAACATTTTAATTAACAGCCTGATGTTACAGAGCACAAAACAACATCCTGCCAACGTGAACAATTAATGGACAACGATGGTGTTAAAAGGGCCATTTAGAGCGTGCAAGCAATTCTCAGTCTCATTTTTCAATTCTCAGTTTCATCTTTTTAAAAACTACTGTTACAAAAGCTGCACATGGATGGCTGCTTCACTTTCAGATTCATCAGCCGTGACATTTTCCATATTTTCATGCCATTGTGTCAAACTGTATGATTTGTCGCTAATCAGGAGAATGACCTCTGATTCAGAATCTCTTGATGCTGGTCATATGAGTCCTCCATTAATGTCTCAGACTAATGAGCTTGACTCGTTTTTAATAGTTTAGCAATGACATAAATCTACCTGAGAGATAACTGAGGTCAGTGTAGATGTAGACTGACTGATGTAGAGTCAGTGACTCTACATCAGTCAGGGATCGATCCTTGTCTGCAGGACCTCTCTAAGAAAATCAGAGCAGAATTGCAGTCACCAGGGCAAGTTTAAAAAGAGCCTGCCATATTACTAGCAAAACAGTAGAACTGTATATTTTTACCCCCCAATTTTAGGGTCATCAAAAACTTAATTTACCTTTAACATCATTCAGTTTTGTGGTGCATTCATATTTCATTCAGAAAAATAATAAAGATTGATTATATTTCAGTTTTACGTTTGGTCAACTAAATTATTTGGAACAAAATGTTCTTCCAATATGTAAGCAGAGGAGCCAATATGCAATATTTAAGGCTGACTAGCAACAGAAGTATAACTAGTTTTACTGTAAATTTTTTGTTTACTATTGAGTAATCCATAAATTTACTTTTATCAGCAACTGCTCAGTGACATCACCAATACCACCCATAAAATGTTATCACGTTATCAAACGTTATCAGATGTTATCAAACATCTGCCTGTTGCAAATAATGCATCTCACTGGCTTGCTGACTCAAAGAGCAAAGCAAAGAACTGTGTATTTCTTTGATTCGGTTTTTATTGATGAAGGTAATCAAACGTAATCCACTGCAGGTTGTGAAAATAAACTGATCAATATATTGTACAGCTGAGCAAACTCACAAGATGATGGCACTATATGGAAAATCATTAGGATCTATCCTCTGGGCACCATGAGTTTCAGTATGACATTTTATACCATTTTATAGTTGTCAAGACATTTTATGAAAAAACAAAAAGCCAACTTCCTGGTGTCACTAGAGTTAAAGTCAGGGGATCAACAAACTGATTAAACTTTATCCTCTGGGGACCATGAATTTCTGTGCAAAATTGAATGGGTATCCATGCGATGACTGCCAAGATATTTCAGCCTGGAGAGGTGGACTAATTGGCATTGCCAAACCTAAAGCCACGCTTGACTAAAAACACTATTTCTGTAAGTAGTTTTCTGCTAAATTTAATGAAACCCCTCCAAATCCCCAGGGCCCCAGACCACCTGCAGAATCCTGTGACTCTGCACAGATTTTCACACTATTCCTCAAAATCTTAAAAAACCGTGAAAGATGCAGTGATTGACATAAGTGTAAGAGTACAAAGAACAAATTAACTTCAAACAAAAATCTGCCATTCTGTGTGATATATTATTTGTCTTTGGTATATTTATCTGTCTCTATATAAACAGTTGGAATGGTTCTTACTGTCCAGGTAGATATGGTGACTTTCACTCCAGTCGCTCCACAGCGGAGGCTCATCCAGGCTAGAGCAGCGAACCTGGATGGTGTAGTTTAGTCTGGGCTTCAGATCTAGAGACAGCCTGGGTTCTCCAGGTGCAGACACCACCTGTAGGCAGAGGAAAGCACACAAGCACACAACTGACTTGAGGATAGGGTGTGTTCGTCTGAGAATGATGACTCAATCAAAATCTGTCATCAAGACATGACTGTGGCTGCTGTTGTCTCATCAAATGAGACTGTTACCAAAACACAAAATTAGCCTACAGCCATAATTGAACAGTGTATGTGTAGACACCTGTTGATTCTAGCCATGTTCCTTGTCCATTTTTTAGTGCAAATCATATATTGCTTAAAAAATGACCTTTGGGACTCCTTGAAAGCCTTTTACAAAAGGAGTGACTGAAAGGATCCTTTATTTAATTATCTATAGGAGTGTTATAGGTCTGTAGTGTGAATCGTGGAGCTTCTGATCCACTGCTGAACGTGAAATACACTGTTGAATGCTAAGTACACTCTGGGGCTATTAAAAGCCCAACTCAAGGTGACCAAGTCGCACTGAATAAACCCTTCTTCTTGTTAGTGGAAATCTGTGCTGCATAAAAGCAGAACTGTTGCAAGGAGAGGCAAATATAGTCTGTATGCTTGTGAATATGTGTGTGTCTGGGTGAGACTCATGGCTGAATACATAACTGATGTTCTAAAGGGCCCACTGTACTGTAAAGAATCTGGAAGATGCAAGTTGAGTTATACTCGTATTCTGCTTCTTTAAACACAATTATGTTAAATTAGTTTTTTGCTTTGTTTTGTTTCTTCAAAAACCAAGGCATGTTCTGTGCAGGACATTTTACTATTAAAAATAAAATTTGTCTGTCCTCTCTAGTGGACAAAAATACGTTAACACTGAGACACTGTTTCACTTTCATCGGCCTATATATAGAATTTTTATTGACATATAGAATGATATTTTATTATTTCCAATAAGAAAATATTTCCTGATTTATCCGCCCCACCGATTCATTGTTTGAAGCATAATTTGCACCTGGCATCAAGGCTTTCTTTGCAATCTACAATAGTATGTGAGATTTCCTGCTTGGAACCAAATGAATATGTGAAGCTAAACACAATGGCTGCACTAAAAAAAAAGACATTTTACAGGTATTTAACAGCTTAGCATTTACCTGCCAGTCTGGATGAGTGGTGTTAAAGGAGTATCGGACCTCATATCTCAGCCGGCCAGTATCAAAGTCTGATGAGTCCTCCCAGTGCAAAATCAGCTCTGCCTCAATGGTCTGAATATGTGAAAGGTTGGCTGGGGGACTCGGTTTCACTGTAGAAGAAGAAAAAAAATCAAGAAAAACAGGCACAAATAAACAGTACTGTATGTTCCACAACAAAATCAATATGCATCAGAGAAATTACTCACAATCATGAAAATCACTTTGATCCTGCTCTAATATCCGTTTTCATTATCAAAGGTTAATGAATCCTGTAGATTATAACTATAAGTGTAAATAGAATTAGAGGATTATATTTTCCCTATGGTTCATTAGAGTACAACATTTGAGATGTTTATACCTGGGCTAGTAATTTACTTTCTTTGAGAACACATGACACAACATCACTTTCAATTTAAATGATAGGCTTTTGGTGTAATTATGGTCATCTTGATACAGCAAAGATCAATACTCTTCTAGTCCTCATGCCACGATCATCAATATTTAATGAATGACTCAATCACACCTTGAGTGTAAAGATAATGAAAAATATAGATAGCATATAATTCAATTTCTTGGCAACTGATTGGCATAAACAGGAAATTCACTTCACCTTTTGGTCTTTACATATATGAAGATTATACACCTAAATGTCAGAGAATGAATCAAAGCACATAGCTGGGAATTTCCATTTCCTGTGCAGTATATAAAGCCATATACTGATACTGAATGACCATTTCAGGTGGATCTCAGAGACATGGTGCCAGAATTACACAGTATTAACTGTCATTCATCTGAAGTGAGAAGGGCGACGCAGTCCGGTTAACAAAGATGTCCCAGTTCAACCACCGGAGTTATAACAAACACAGCCAAAGATTATTGAGTCTCTTAAAACCACAAAGATGCCTACTGGGAGAGTAGAGATTACTCATCATTATGAGTAATAGGTCAACTATTTATTTTCCAGACTCCTCTCAAGAAGAAATGTTCCCTCGGAAAGGCAAATTTAGCAACAGTTAGTACTTTCACAAGTGCCAGCCCAACTATGCAACACACAATGGCAGCTGCCAGCGGTGCACAAGGAAAGAAAAAAAAAAAAGTTTCTCACTTCCCTCTCACCCCTTGCTATTAGAGTCATTGTCTTGTGTTGTTTACGTGGTTTAAGTATGAACAGGATAAAAAAATAAATTGATAAGTCACCTGATAGAAGATAAAATCAGCAACTATTTTGATAACTATTTGTCATTTTTCAAGAATATATGCAAATCCTTTGATGGTTACAGCCTCTCAAATGTGAGCAATGGCCTTATTTTACAGTAAATTTGGGGTTTTTGACAGCTGGTCAGAAAAAAAACAAGACATTTTTTGACATAAGCTTGGGCTCAAGGATATTGATACTGTGATTGCCCTCTCATCTTTGCTCTTCTATGACCAGAACACCACCACTCTCTATTCATATAGAGAGTTTAATCTATAACAATTTTATAAAAAGATCATTATGGTTTTGAATGTACAATCTTAATCTGTAAAGTAACTAGTAACTACAGCTGTTCAATCAATGTAGTGGCGTAAAAATATTTCCCTCTGAATGTAGTGGAGTAGAAACGTAAAGTACAAATACCTCAAAAGGTAAGGTACTGGAGTACTTAATTACTTTCCACTGCTGCATATCACATGTAAACTAATGGCTTGACTACAGTTCACCTAGAGCACTAAAAACATCCAGGACCACCACTGACAGTACTGACTGATCTGATCCTATGAAAAACATATGAAAGCTTTGTTTCAAGCTCTTTTAGAAGGATGAAGGTTATACTAATGGCAGTGTAACCTAGAGAGGAGGAAAAAAAATATAAAAACCTACACAAGATATGGTTACTACTCGTTTCTGCTCTGTTCTGACAGTTTATCCAAAGTGGTCTGGTCGAACAAACAAACACACCATGGAAAGTCCTTGTCTGTCACTGTGGAGATATCACGCCTTAGATGTGGCTGAAAGCACCCACACACACACACACACGTGAGATCGTGGCCCGGCTGCTTTTAGCTATATTCCAATCACGTCTAAATAAAACTCTTTCTTCTTATCTCTCCAGATTCATCACTTTGAAGCTGGACTCTGGTAAATGTTGGTGTTTTATACATTAGGGAGCTCTGCATCAGCTTCATACGTGGCTCAATTTATTCTTAGCACATTACTGACAGTAATCGAAACAAAGTGATTGCTGGGAATTCGCTCTTTATGACTTACTATAATGCGCTATCCTTCAAAACTTCATTCTAGTCCCCAAAAGCATGCTCACACCTAATCACTTTACAGTACCAGAATGTATATTAGCTGTCTTAGATTCTGATTTCCCAGAGTCCTTTGGGATAAATATTCTGCTTGAGAGACCTTCAAAACCCTTCTCTGTACCAGTATTGTTCTAATAAAGCATACTTTATAAAACGCTTATAAGTTGTAACTAACGACTGAATTAATGAGTAATGAATCATTTAGTAATGCTTTATAGATCAGTGTTAAACTGACATGGACAAGTTTTAGGCTGCCAGATTATGCATTCATTAAACAAGCATTAGCTGAAGGTAGAATTCATTTCTCAGTACCGGTAAGTTAAAGAATTAAAAACATAAAGCAGTATTTATCCTACCTCTCTGGGAGCAATAACTAAGACTGATGACATAGTCAAAAAACTCCACCTCCCTCTCTTCTAAATTACAAATCTGCCATGTTTCAGTAACGCAAAAGCAAGAATCACACACTGTTCCTTAAGACTGCATTATACTGTCAGCTGAAAAGCTTACAGTCTATAGAGAAAACTGGTATCTTCCATTCTCCACAATGGATTCTTCTTCTATGACTGTTTCAATTTTAACTTAAGTGGATACTATAGTTATAAATCCAACAATGCCTTAAAATATGGGAAAGGATATGTGTTACTGATATAAAGCAATCAGACAAAAAAAAAAAAATCACGTTCTTACCAGGCCGGGCAGGAATTCTGAGATGAACCGGCGGAGCTATGGCGTTGGAGATGCTGACAGTTACCATGGTGACAAAGCTTGTTGTAGAGTGAAGAGAAACTGAACACATGAAGGAATCCTCCCCTTCACAGACAACAGGATTATCAGACATACTATTCCCATTGTTCACTTGTGAATCCTTGTTCTGGGACCTGGAAGTGGATGGAGAAACACTCCAGTCACACTCTTTTCTCGGTGTAGCAAAACATGATAAACAAAAATAAATATTACTGAATGTCCAAGAAGAGGCAAAAAGGTGGAGACATGTTATAAGTTAGTGTTTTTTGCAGAATATCTTTAACATCTTTAACACGATTAAGATCAATTAAGCAGATACCTGTCACGCTCATTCTGTGCCATATTTGACTTCTGATTTTGACACTTTTCTACACTGATTCTAATCAGTTAAGCTATTATGGAGCTTTTCTCCATCTCACTTTATCCTCATTAGCATGGAGTCCTTACAGTGCTCAAAAAAAAAAAAAAAAGAAAGTCTGAACATTAACAACTCCTTAGTTAGATCAGAGGGGAACTGGTCTCTTTATCCCCACCACAATAAGAGCCTGGAGCCAGTATGATATCACACAGTTTCCCTTCTGCTTAACAAAGTAAGCACACATGCTTAACCCCCCACTGAGCAGTCAAGAAAGGTACACAGTAGACTCACACACACACACACACAGACACACACACACCGGCTCATGTACACTCTGGAAAAGCAAAACAGGATTGAAACAATAAGAGTGTTCAGCTTCATACTCACAACAGACGCTGTAAGCTGACCGACATAAGACCAGCATCCAGAGTGGCTGATGGCTGGCCGTGAGACTGAAGATCACAAGTTAATTTTTCCCAGTTTTCATCAATTCTGCACAGTATGTCCAAACAGGTGCCTGACAAAAAATCACAATTTCATGTTAGTGGTACCATCAGCACCATCCCCAGATGTCATACACCAGGTTAAGTGACGTCATGTCATAATGAAGGCTTCTGAGAAAGCAGCCTGGCTTAATATTCTGTGAAATAAGCCTCTGAGTGAAATACTATAGCTACAAGACAAAATACAGTAACCGGGCTCCTCCTCCAGCCCAGCAATTTAGCCATTGGGAGAAAAATGATGATGAATTCTTTCTGAAGTCTATGTTTTTGGTAAAAATCCATTGTTACAGATCCAGTCTTTTACTATGAAAATACAATAATCAAGATGCTGTGAGGTTAATGGTAAATGGTATTTGCTGCAGCTGTCTTGGGGATTTTTGGTGCTGAAAGCAAAATAGGTATGATGCAAACAGGAATGAGAAAAATGATAGAAATTGTTAACATACCCTGTGGATCTTGGTTTGTGTGCGTAACACTGAACTGAAT
The DNA here is from genome assembly GCA_037833715.1 of Toxotes lorentzi. Lineage (NCBI taxonomy): Eukaryota > Metazoa > Chordata > Actinopteri > Toxotidae > Toxotes > Toxotes lorentzi. Next base: position 16,514,536 of record JBBMJY010000022.1, read on the forward strand.
CACACTCTTGATTGTCAAATGGCCTCATAAAGCAATCAGAAGGCACAGCAAAGGCCTTTAGCTGCTCTGTTTAATTACCACCACATAGACATAATGCTAGAAGGTCTTGGCTAATCACCATTGATTTGGATGCATCACACCGCCTCGCAGATCGATGCAACATTACAAATCCTCCTCGCCTCCCTGATGTCACAATATTGCCTCACCTCCATCTTCACCTTCACACTGACGATATCAACAGAGCATTTTAGAATTATGACTTACTTGAACTGGCCCCCATTTGCTTTTTAAACGTATTGACCCTCTTATTTTCTCTCCTTGCAATAAAACAGCGGTGCCTTTCTTAGAAAAGTGGCACAAGCCAGAACAGTTGGTTAGATTTTGTTGTGCTGACTGATAAAAGCGGTAGAGAATCCCCCTGAGCCAGACTATGTGAAGTGATCGCAGCACAAGACTCACATGGTCACCCACATTGACCAGAGACTGGAAGGGACACTAGATTAAAAAATCCATTAACGTGTAATGAGCCTGTCAGGCTGATCTTTTGGGGCATCTTTGTCAATGACAAGTGATGCTGCTGCAGGCAAATAATGAGGCTGTGTCACACTAACCCCGCTGTTTGTACCGATGAGCATGAGCCACATCATACAGCCATGCTGTTGCTACTTTGGATCACAAGTGTATCACTTTAATGTTTCTATATAAAGACACACTGTTATGTCTATGTTCCCTTCATGCAGAGATCGATGTTAGTCCTGTAGGTTTGGTCTCAAGTCAAACATAGAATAGCGCCAAACCGTCAGCAGGACTGTGTATCATATCACCTTGGGCTAACGAGGGCCCACTCATCACAACACCACTCTGCAGCACCACCAGTGGTCAAAAACTCCACAGGGTACGTTTAAATTGTAGAATCCACCACTACCCTAGCAGTGTGTAAAGCTAACTCAGTATCCTAATATCCTATGCTGTTTGTGGCAGCTCACTGTTTATATCCAATGTCAACATCCAGTGCCAGTGCAGGATGTAGTGTACTCTTTAACAGCACGAAGGTAATGGATAAACCAAGATGTCTGCTGAAGTCCTGATAATTGTCAGATAGCCCGGCTCGTGATGTTCGGTGCTGAGCAGAGCGAGTGGCCTAAGTTTGGTATTTTACAGTCTGTTGTTGCAACAGGAGAAAACTCATTAGATGGAACGTAAACTGTACTTTTCTGCATGTGTTAAGTGCTGGTCGAAAACTGGCTAGTAAAGTCTGATACTAAGTAGGTTAAAAATAGAGACATGGTGCGAAATACATCACTTCTTTCAGAGGCTCTCTTTCAGCAGAACCTTATCAACCTAGGAAAGAGACCAACAAGCCTTGACAAGCCTAGAACCACATTTCTAAACTGCATAGAAAGAAGATCATTTCCAACTATGCTAAATGTTTCTCAGAAACACTTGTATATAAATTGATCATCAGTTAAGAAACATTTTTGTTTAGCAGCATTGCGTCAACTCTTTCCACCTGAAGGCTTATGAGGATGTGGTTTGGTTGTTGACCTCCTGAAGCTGCAGTGGGGATGGTGTGGGAGGTTTGATTCAGAGCGGTTTGTCTCCGGTGTGTCCATTCCGCCTCCCTCCTCATGAAGGTGGGCTGAAGGCGAGTCACAGCACAGCTCATCCTGCCATGGGAGGTCCAGGGCACCTGCCTGGAGAGAGGCTCCCACCTCAGGTTCCAGACACTGAGCACCTGCTCACATAGAGTCAAAGATTATAAGAAAAATCTGATTATAATGTAAGGTTATAATATATAATTAAGCTAATAAATGTGTGATACAGAAAAAGTATACAAAATAAATGCACACAAGTACATAATGACAATGTGGCGTTTTCCTTTTTTGACAAAATCTGTACTGATGTCTAAGTTATGTAAATAAAACACATTTTTGCACAAACTGGTAAAAATATTCCCCCCTATAGGCAAATTATACATTTTCATCTTATATCAAACATAACTCATTAACACTATATTAATTTATGTAGTAAATAACTAAACCATTTGGTGTCTTTTTTTTTTATAGGTTTTGTTTGTTTCTGTAATTTTTTTTTTTTTTTTTGTGAAGCAACAGCTACTGGTTATCATGGCAAGCTGTGTCTCAGAGAAAAAAAAAAATAACATGAGAGGAGCACAAAGACCCTGAGAGTGAACACCTGACATGTTATTGATTTGAGCCCAGGTGAAAGTCATCATGTCGGCTGGTAGTGGATAACATACTGTGCTGTCAAAGAAAAGTGGTTTTCATTTTGGCAGCTGAAACCAAATGAGCCATACACAGGGGAAATCTGCCCACTGTAACACTACAAATCTCAAGGAAACAAGTGTCAACACTGGTATGAAGCTGTGGTGTCCTGTGTATCAGGAGATTATATGGACTTACACATCGTGACCAGTGTTATTTCTTCAAAACCTGTGTACTACTTAAATAGAAATGTCAGTTCCAAATGGAAAAAACTGCCAATAACTAACAAAAAATAAACAGAGATCTTGAGGATTTAATTATCTACAAAGTCATATCATGTCATTACAAATCTCAGAGAAATGTGGAAAAAAACATCAAATCACATAAGTGAAGATGATGCTTCATTCATTTGAATTGTATTATCATTGTCCAGTAGTCAGTAGAACAATGTGTGAGCTTCCTACAGAATTTATAATGGAAGAAGCACATAATGATATATTGTTTGTTAAAAGCTTTCTGTCCTTTGTAAGATGTCTATTGTCAGGGACTGGCAAGAAACTACACTGTACAAGATGATGTTATCTGTGAAAAAAAATTACATTTGAAATGTTTTACAGAAGTTTAAAGAGAACAAAAGTGGTCCCAAAGCAGAATCCTGAGGAACCCCTTCACAGAAATGTAATGCATATTTAATCACCAGAAAAGACAGCCTCTAGTAAGGCAGTTCCTAACCCCAGTGTGTGAGGGACAGGACATGATTGACAGTATCACTCAGGTTTTAATTGTTTTTGTTCGTGACCTGAAAATTTAACACGAAGGTGGCAGCAGAGATGCTGCTATGCCTGGGTCTGAAAACAAATTAAAACCTTCAGCTGGGTGTTGCATGCAAGACAGACATCAGCTACAGTGAAGTCTATTTATTTAAATTGCACAAGCACAAAATGGGCTCCTTGTTTAAGATGCTACACCATCACCTCTGCCTTTCTTTTCAGCTTTTTAAACACTGTTCCTGTGTTCCGGCAGAAAAATATTAACATCCAGACCTCCTCACAGAAAGCCATGGTACTTAAATGGTTCTATGTAAATCATATTTCCTGTTACTGGGATCTGTACTTTTAACAGTTGTACTTTAAATGTTATGTCTCTTATGTCTTTATATTTTATGATTATTAAAAATTACCAAATACACATATGCAACAGTGTCAGGACCAAAGCCTCACAAATTAAGCTTTGAATTAACATCCCTTGACATAATCTAAAGTGTGTGCAAGGACACATACTGTACAATATGTAAGGTTGAAGAAACAAACACTGTGATGTCTTTGAAGTGCTTGAAAAAATGCTGGAAAGGATTCATTTTCTAATACATTCCCCCCCAAAAAACTAATTTTGAATCAAACCATTCTAAAGTAAGCTTATCTGTTTACACAAAACTAATACAAGCTAGAGAAAGACAAACTGCGAGCTGAGAGGTCACATCTAACGTGTTGGAGGTAGAACTCACCAAGGGACACCAGGAAAATATGAATCAGGACTGTCAACATTACAGGCCGAACCCTGTAGAGGGACAAAGAGGATATAAGCAATGGACTCATGGACAGAGAGAAACAGAGAATTAAATAGAAAATATAACCACAAGAGCAGCCGTACATAGAGCGAAAGCTTAACAGTTGATTTATTAGTGCTGTACAAACACATTGCAGGTGTAAATGAGGGACTTTTGCAGTGTCATTAAACATCTCCAAATCCAACTGGAGCAGGTTAGGCATGAGGAATTACAACAGTCCATGCTTGATGGAATAAAAGAATGAAAAATTATCTCTAAATCTGATATGATTACAAAAGAAGATGTATTATCAGAAAGCAGTGGGAGATGCACACTTGAATGCCAATGTAACAAATCCAGTGCCAGGAAACTTGGGTTTGACACAACTACAGGGAACAGTGGAAGAACTGGTGGACCAACTTCTCTACAGATGAAATGACTCATCTGATACAGAGTCTATCTTATGAAACACTGTGACAGAGGACTTTGGTCAGCAGTTCTCAGTAACGGCTTTTCAGCAGTCCAGTGCTAAGAAGCTGGTGTCTGCTGATATTCAGTCTTGTACCGTGTTCATCCTTGAGCAGTGGATCCCAGGCTTTTTGTCTGGTATACCCCCACCTCCCCGTCTGAAGTGCATCAACACCAGATATTTAACTGGATGTTACTTAATACCATCAAATACATAAAAGTGGATACTGTTATAGTATTGATTTACACACTAGACAACACATGTCTTGGTTAGCCTAGGTTTGGTCAAGTTTGCACTCATACCACTACTTGAAGTGGCTGAAGCTTGATGTTTCAACCATGCATCTATTACAAGGCATCTCACTTGTGAACGCATGCAATAACGGTGTTAGAGTAATTTAGAATTAGAATTAAAGTTAGAATTTTAAGAAGCTTTTCAGAAGAAACAAGTCCAGTTTGATCCTGCAGGACCTGCTACATTTATATAGACATTATATGAAAATACCACCGAAAACAATGGATTTCTGAAAAACATTTTGCAGGTTTACAAATTGTGCAAAACACTTCCATCCATTGGAGGCTGGAAAATGTTAGCGTTTATTTTTCTCCCCAAATCTAAGACACAACCAGTTTCACTAGTGTTTTGATTAGTCTATATAGCGCAACACTTACATTGTAGTGGTCATTGTGTGAGCATGGCCTTGTTGGTCTTTGGCTGGGGTGAATCTCACTGAGGAGAGAGAGAGAGAGAAGAGAAACAGAGAAGGTTCTGAAAGGTTCAGGAGATTATACATAAGGATTTGAAGCAGTGTTGCAGGGAAGGCAAATTACACTCAAACAGGACTGAAGACCTGTGTCCTGATTGGACATAAGTAAACAGGGCATACATACAAAAAATACTGAAAATTCATGGCAGACGTAGAACCTGACAGAGGCGTGGCGAAAAAAATAGCAGAGAATTTCTCAGGCACATCCTGAGATCTCTCACTGATAGGATCACCTCCCACTCTCTCTGCCACGCAGCACTTGGAAGAAATGTAATCACTTCTTTATTTTCTCTAGAGGTCATCAACATATGCAAAAATAATTTCGCAACAACACCCAGTTAGATAACAAGATGCTATTATATTTTCATGTTTTTTTTTCTCTGCATAAAATCCGACCCTCCATCCTCTTCTGGACATTTTTTACCATAAAGGTCTAATTATTGCTCTTCAAATATTTCTTCTATAATTAACTTTTTTTTTTTATTGTCACCACCGTTCATTATAGAGCTCTCCTCTGCTTGTTTTGATGCCAAACAAGAGCACTGAGGTAATAAATTAATACAGTGACCACATCTATTAATTCATTGATATTCTAGACCAAGACAAACACACAGGAGGCAGTGAAAAACAACACCATGGACAAACTGGAGTGTGTCTGGGTGTTCATGTCAGGAACTGCGTGTTCCAGTGTGTGTGTATTTGTAATAAGGTGATCATTTGCAAATCAATCTGTAAATGTTTACTAAAACTTGTCAATGTGTAAAAGAATCTCTCATCATGTACCGTGTTTTTGTTCGAGTCTGCATCTTACACAGTGCACACGATCCACTGGAAACCATAACAAACTTGCACAGAAATTGTATGATCCAAGTAAACAAAAACAAGACGCACCTCATAAATCAAGCCTAGGATGTTAAGCGCAAAGAGGCTGCGGGACAAAATAACACATAAAGACAACACTGGGCACTGAACAAATCTGCTGCCATGTTAATGCTCCAATGTACACAACACTACATCATCGCCTTCAGGTGTGCATATCAAAGCATGCTGACTAACATCAGTAGTTCCTGAGCGGAGTGTTGTCACTTATCTACGTGCACTAAAGGATAAATTTCAGTTTCTGTATTAACTGGAACAGAAACCTTAACTTCTGTTATAGATAAACTGAAAAACCCAAAACTGCAAGGTTCAGTCTTTTTTTCCCCACATACTGCTAATCTTGAAATGTTCTGAGGTTTTTGGTGTTCTCAATGTGAGATAGTGCCTGATCACATGATGATCAAGAGAAAAAAATGACAGTATTAGCTTCGAGTTGTGATGAAAGTTTTAGCACCCAATTTCATTTGCATGTTAGACAGAGACATGCCGAATCCTGAGTACCTTTCAGCCTGTTTTATCCGAACCAATGATTCAGTGAGGTCTCTGAATGACTAATACTTTACAAAAAAAAATCCCCTATCACAGTAAATGTTATTTTAGATAAGATAAGATACACCTTTATTAGTCCCACAATGGGGAAATTGCACCCGTCACAGCGACAAAGAGACAGATTCAGGCACCCATAATATACAGAAAATCAAAAATATAAAGACTCAAGATGAGATTTACGCGATGATATGTGATATCAAGATATATTATAATATAAAACATGTTCTGAAAAATCTATTTAGAAACTGTTCATGCATAAATTAACCAGATAGGATTTCTATTTTGGGCTAATCCATTAAATGTAATACCTGACACATCAAAGTACATTTTCACATTGATGAAAAAAAAAAACAAAACATATATATATATATATATACACATACATATATACAATTTTGCCACGCAGTAATGACAAAGCACTGATTTGCAACACTGCCTACAGAGGTATCTTTTAATCAGAGATATTAACAGGATAACCGTCACAGTATAAATACTATCACAAAATCTCAAAGCCTGTAAGCCTGTAGAGATTAGTAAGACTCAAACCTTTCATGTTACTGAGGTTTGGGATTTGGTGACGATTTACTGTAAAACAAAACCACAGTCGGCTGTTGGTTTTAGAAAACTATTCATATATTTATGATTGGGTTTTCAATAACTAACTGATTAACCAAGAAAATAACCAGCTCCAGTGACTACTCCACTCTAATGGGTGCAAGTGCTTATACAGCTCACTACCACTTAATTCAACAAAACTGTCATGACTTAGCCAGCTGGTTGTTTCAGGCACAGGCTTAACCAGGATGTGAGATCAACCACCAAGATGTGATAAAACAACAACAGTGAAGGGTTGAATGAGAGCAAAGGGTCAAGAAGAGGATCTCCAGCCCATGCTCATAACATCTTGTCAGTGGATTACTACAAAACTGTGTTCATGTAGTCACTTTGTTTAACCTTGGGGACAGTAACAGAAGCTAAACATTCGATGACATGCAGGCGAGTAGTCAATATCCTAGAACTGAAGAAAAAAAAAAGCAGTTCTACATGTTTATATGTTTATATTTTTTTGTATCTTACAGTTTTGTAATATAAGACTAGACTTCACTCACAGATCTGATGAGATGCTGAAACTTTGATGCTCATTATCTCCAGGCTGCACACTGCACCAGAAAAAAAGTGTGTAACTCATGACACGTTTAGGGATCAGCAGCGTTAGGGTGTGCTCATGTGGGACTTCTATCTCCTCATCTTCCTTGGAAACAATTAGACGGGATCAAGACACAAGCATCTGAAACTATTTTCCACATGCAAGGGAAGCTCTGCCCCTATGAAGAACTCCATCTCGCCAGCTATTCATCCTGCTCTGAGTCACTCCCTGCCAGTCTAGAGCTGCTATGAATGGAGCCCCCCCACATCAGCCTTAGCAGGGGGAGCAGCAGCAACGTTTTTCTGACAAGTTGTTCTCTTTTTTAACTCTAGACAAGCAGCATTAATGTCACACGAGTTGACAAGCAGTCATTTAAAATGGCCATTTATTTCCTGGCAGCTTTCCCCTTGGTGAAAAGTGCAACATGAGCAAGAGAAAATAATGCACTGAGTAGGTAGGTAGGCTGTACCATTAAAAAAAAAAACATCAGAAATGTTCAACATGAGAAAAGGTCTAAAAGGTTCGTGTAAACTCACCATCAGACAGTGGTACGGTGTACAGTGGTATCGTTGATAAAGGGTAAATATCAAAAGAGAAAAACACGCAAATGGTGAAAACAATTCGAGATCTCAGTTTGACTTTAGTGGCTGAGTAATTTCACACCTCTGTGGGAAAGCAGCGTCTGAACGGTCGCAACCACGGTTAAAAGTCAAATGATGTAATTACAAAGGTTAAAAGTGCGAATAAATAATATTGAAACTATGTCCTTACATCGCTCACGGAGGGGAGGGGGGGGTCTCTGCTGGTTTTGTGTCCAGGTTCCCTCGTGTCCAAGTCGGAGTTCAAACAGGTATAAGTTTAAATCCTCACCGAGTCCTCACAGTGCGCCTCTGTCAGAGTGAGCTGTCCATGGCTGAGACTGAGAGCGACAACGCTGATGAGGACTTCCCCAAGAAAAACGTCTCTCCTCTAACACACACTGCCGTCGTTTCTTTGAGGTAAAGCCCGGCAGAGCCTCCCGGCGTAAAGAAATGAGACTTGGGGGCTGAGGCAAGGAGAGGAGGGAGGCGAGGGAGAGGCTCTGACAGGCGCAACAGCGGCCAGCCCGTTGTGGTGCATTCAGGAACACCTCCGGAAATCCTACCACTCGTGATGGCCCATTGTGTGACCATGTTCGACAATCATTTGGAAATAAAAACAAAAGAAATAAAAAAATATTTACTCAATTACTTTATTTGAGGTACTTCAGTATTTCTTCAGTATGTATGATACTCATGCTTCTGCTCCGTTACAGTTAAGATAGAAATGTACTTTTTTTTTTAACTTAAAAGATTCAGATTTTATATTTGCAGAAAGTCATATAATCAGGCAATGAAATAGGATGCGTTGTTAGATGAAAATGCTGATTACACAGTAATGTATCTGCAACAATGATGTAAAATAACATAATACTTATCTTACTAAAGTATTCATTCTTATTTATTTGTTTATTTATTTGCATTTTTAATTGAGTTTGGTTTGTGCACAAAAATCCAGTCCTCAAGGTTAGCCATTTATTTTAGGTCTAGACTTAGTTTTAAGATAAGATTAAGATTTGAATGTCACTCCATTCATCTACTTTATATGCATGTTCTCTGGTGCAGCCTCACACAGGGTCTAGCACAGGCAGACAGAAAGGCACTTACATCCGAAGGTGATTTAAAGGTGCAAATATACTGTATTTATGTCTTTGTCTTTGTTGTTTCTGTTGTGTCTCTAGAAAATCCCTCTTTTAGTTGTCTGTCACCAAGCTTGAAAAACAAAGTACCGTGCAGCCCAAACATCCCAACAACATCCCCTCTAGATTTATGACTCTCAAGCACCGTTTTTGCAAATTACAGAGTCTGCAACTGTGTACAGGAATCCGTTGGGATTATTCAGATGATTGCTAATGAACTACTGCTAATTAATGAATGACTTCTCAAAACAATCTGTTTTCAGTGTGAGCTAATCTACCCAGTTTGAAATATCATCACATGCCACCATTTTCTGTTTAGGTACTTGTCATTCCCTTAGCCCCACACCAAACAATGGCTTTCTGTACTGCATCAAACAGGACAGTAACAAAGAAAGATGGCATCCCTGACAGATCAACCTTTACATGGTAAATATGTTCAATCCCTGCCATTTGTGAACCCACTGTTCAACTCTGAGTCATCATACATGCAAACAAACTCTTTTTCTTCTGACATTTGTCATTACAATGGTTAGATAAACAAAACATATTCCTCACTGTAAAAACGGCTTAAAGGAAATGTACTGCAAACTTATCTTTCCTCTTACAATAGTTTTGGGGATTGCCCCTCCCACTTATCAACAAGTGCATGTGATGATAAGAGCACTGCTGGCAACATGCACATCAACACAACGCTAAGTGCTTCAAGTTCCCTAACGTCTCTGTCTTCCTCTGTATTTCACTCCCTTCTGCTTGTACAATGTACTGACTTCTAGAGAAATATAGAAATACCACTGTCTGTTGGGCCTCACAGTTGTGCTCCAAATGTCATACAGACAACTGTTGTATTCGTATGAAACAGGAGTCAACAGATTGCAGTGGTGTACAGGACAAACAGAGCCACAGACAGCTCAGTGATGCAGGCTACTGCTGACATCCAACTTACAAAAAAAAAAAAAAAAATTCTGCTAAAAAGCTGTTTGTTTTAATCCTGGAAAAAAGTTTCCATACCAGATGTGGATCCTTGGCCACACCATTAAGTCAACCTACTTTTCCAAATGCAAACAGACAGTCCAGTAAATAATCTGTTCTTTGAATTGGAAAATGTGTCTGTGTCTGTATTAACTAGACAAGGAATTCTGCATAGAAGACTGTACTATACTGTGAATAGTGAATGATTTTGTTGTCCTGGGTAATGTGGCCTTAAATTTCTCTTATATTTATACATCAGACCAATGTTTCCCAACACTTTCAATTTCCATGTTGCACCAGTTGAAAATACAAAACATTCTTTATTACTGTACAACTGCCTGGCGTCCATACATTCCTCCACTACTGGAGCCCACATTATACATTATAGATGTGAAAGAGTCTTCATGGAGGAAAAACTGGGCTCATGTGTGCCCAAAGCTTATCAGTGTTTCCCACAGGTTTGATATTTATTTGTGGTGTTGACCCTGCAAACAGCATTGAATCCATTGTTCTGGCAAAATTTCTAATTTCAACTGCATTTTAGAAAAAGTAATAAATACAAAGATGAAAAAAACCTTTGAGGATGTTCTGTGTAGATTAATTCTAAACATGGGATACTGTGTATTTACAGTTGTAACCAACAATTACAAGTCTATAAATTAACCCAAAAACCAAGAAAACCAAGAACCCAAAATCTAAACAGGTTTTGCATGTGTAATGTCACTTTACTTAGTCTGTAGAGTGGCAAATTAAGTATGCTCAGAACAGCCAGTTTCCATATCAAAATACACCACACTTGGTACTGGATGTGGTATGGAATTGGGCCACAGCTTTTATTTTAGGGTCAAGGCCAGAAGTATTAATTTCCATCTATCCATTTTTACATTGACATACAACCTGCAAAGGCTGCCAGTCCATTACATGCCTAAAGTATATGGACAGACAATGAGATTCACACAACTATGGGCAATTTAGAGTTTCCAGATCATCTAGCCTGCATGCCTTTGGACTATGAGAGGAAAGGGGAGCATCTGGAAGAACTCTAGGCTGACATGGGGAAAACGTGCAAATTCCACAAAGGACACTGCTGGGTGATGCATTTTGATCCTGAACCTTCTAGCTTTTTGGCAACAGTGCAAACCACAAAAGCCATTATGCTGCCCAGGTTGTAATTATATTAAGGCTTAGGCATAGGGCAGTTGTTAAAGTTAGGGTAAGCCTCCAGAGAGATGAGCCAGTGTAATGCCCTTACAAGTATAGCAGAACAGGTTCTCGTGTGTGTGGGCGTCAGAGTGAGATAGTGCCTGCAGCCACTATCAAACTTTATGACGTAGAAAGGATGCGTCATTGTGTGTTTGCATAGATTTGCCTGTGTGAAGGAGAGGAGATTCATTTGCAAATGGATTTCCTTGATTTGCGTCATGATGGAGACACATCCCTTCACTTTCACAGCCCACTGATCTTTATAGATGTGAATTTGGCTCATTATTGTCAGCAGCCTGGCATCGCTCTGTCACTGTATGCTGCAGTGACTACTGGGAATTAGCAGCATCTGGTTTCACACACATCCAAAATCCCTTCACAGCAGCAGAGAGGGGTAGTAAAGAAGATAGAAGACAAAGGTTATCTGGGTTTTTGTTTCGTTTCCTGTCACATTTATCTTTTACTTTTGCAATTAGAGGATGTCATTGTCAGATGAATTGTGATATCAAAGATGTCCCAGTGTCAGATGCTTTCTGTGAAACCTGCTTACTGAATGAATAAGAAACTAATGAATGAAGGTCTCCTGATTTATTATTTTCTTTAAATCATCTAATGAAAAAAGATTCAAGCATTTGCACATTTATCCCCTTGGTACAAAATGTGAAATACTATGACAAAGGTCTTTTTGAATTTCTAAATTTATAATCTAAGCTTAGATGATAAACTTGGTGGAAAGGCGATCCTTTTTCTTTTTCTTTTTTGTGGCTTTGAAATCATCTTCACAAATAACAAAGCACAAATGTACTGATGAAAATAACAGCAAAATACCTTTTGAACAGAAATAATGGCAATTTTTAATAGTGGAAAAAAACATTCAGACAGACATTTACTCACTCTTAATGTCAACATTACTCAAAAAGACAAAATACTTTGAATTTATATATAAAAAAAGACTTAAGAAAAGGCTAACACGCTGCCGTAGTAAAAAAAATGTGATCTCTAAGGCACCTCCTTAATTCTGCAAATATTTCCCATTCTTTTGCAGCACAGCAGTGAAGTGACACGGAAACAGGAGATTCACAGCCACAGAGTATGAAATTATGTTAAAACATAAGGGTCAGTGATGCAGCGCAGGGAAGGGAAACACACTGTCGCAACAGCCTCACCTACACTATGCATTCAAAATGAGGGGATGACATCATCCTCTCCAGTGAAATCATCCCAGCCCGTGTGCAAGCATGACATCATCCTCTTGGTACATGAAAACAATGTTTTTGTGGTCCAAAAAAAAGAAAGAAAAAAAGAAAATGAACAGAAATAAATAAATAAATAAAACTGGACTGTTCTCAACATTTTCTATTGTTACCAGCATGGAAGCAAGCAACTTCCTCCTGTTGATCCCTTTTATTGGTTTTGTTTTAAGTAGTGCACTTTCTTGTGCCACAATGATCCAGTCTGTGATGTGAGGTCCTCTGATGTTCAGCCTTTGAGGTAATTTTGGGGAGGGTTTTTTTTTTTTTCTCCAAATATTTCCTTACTTGCAATGTTCAGCAATAAAGTAGGACTTCAGCCAGAGAAGGAAGAAGACATCTCGTGGTACAACATGAATCTGATTTCTGTGAATCATTCACAGATATACTGTAGGTTTCAGCAACATGCTTTCAGTTTGGGTTTAAAGTACCATGACAGTCAGTGTTTTATTTATTTTTACTGTGCTTGTTCTACTCAATTACATTAATTATTAATATTATTATTATTATTTATGTTTTGATTTTTTACACCATCTACAACTGATTCCTGTCAGCCCTGTTTATTTTTGCCATTCTTCCCCTGTCTCTCCGTCTCCCCTCATTTTCTCACCCACCTGCTCACCTGTCTCTCATTCCCTAATCACCCAGTCCTGATTCCCTCACCCACCTCACCTGTTTCCCATTCCCAGATCACCTCACATTGTATGTACCAGTCATCCTTTCCTACTTATTTACAAGATCGTTGCATCATTCATGTTCTGCTTCTTGTTGTGCTCATGTCATCCTGTAACCTATTTGAGCTTTAATTATCAGCATAGCTATACTTAATGAAATGAACTGATGACTATAAAGTATAAGAAAAGCACACACACATATATTTAATCTTGATTTGAATTTTAAAAAGTTAATTTGAGAATTTGAAGTACTGTCTCTGAAAGAGCAGCAAAGTGCTGTACTAACGGTGACATCAGTTCACCATTATTCCCATGTCATCGCTGCTCAGGGGCACGATTCGACATCAGAGCTACGCTATCATCTCTGCTGCGTTAAGCTTTTTATACTATATTAACACTGTGAGTTGAATCTGTCTAAGAGACAGTCCCCAGTGTCCTGCAGTGTAAAACAGATGGCTGCCTCAGACAGGGAAAGCCATTCATGAATAATTAATCAGACTTTCAGAAAAAAAAATAAAATCCTCACAGAGCCCCTCTGTGAGGATTTTATTTTTTGCTGAGGAGATGATGTCATGCTAGCAAACAGGTTGGGATGATGTCTCTGAAAAGAATGATGTCACCTTTTCATTTTAAATGCATGTATGATTGTACCTGGTGCAACGTGGTCCCACAGACAGGGGCATGTGTTTCACATGCAGATTAAATTTCTCTGACCACAGAAGAATGCAGTGTAACCTGATTTTACCTAATAAGATGGGAATCTCATCTCGCTATCGCCTTAATGCTTTTCTGTGAAAGAGACGAAATTAGGTGGGAAACAAGTGCGGACTAAGAGCCATTGTTGGAGAGAGGAATACCTAGTTAACCATTGGCACTGGTTTCAGTTATTCTCTTAATGGAGCACTCTAGAGATTTAGTATTGCATTCAATTAAAGTTAGGAGACTTGTCCAGAGGCCAAATATCCTGGACTTTAGTTCCTAGTACAGGCCAACTTCCAGTAACACTGGATCCTACACTTCCTGTAACGCAACTCAGTGGTGTCTTATAGCAGACACTCCATGTAAATACCCATGTCTTTCAAACTCCTCATCATTAGTTTGTGAAACAGGCTTACTGTTATGAATATCTAGCTTCCAAGAACCATCCAAAATAATTTTGGAAACACCATTATGGTTAGTTAGTTATGAGACCTGATTAATCTCCCTCATCCCTTGTGTTTCTGCTACATATCCCCTCCTTTGTGATTTTTGTTTGTGTGTGTGTGTGTGTTCTCCTGTGTGGGCACAGTTCTCCTGCACACCTGCAGATAATCATCCCATCAACACTACCTGAAATCTGCTGTATTTAAAGACCGGTCCTGCACTCCATTCCTCCCCATTTTGCCTCAGTGGTATAACAGTCAGCCAGCTCACCTAACATTACAAGTGGTTTTCCTCATGCTCCATTCTGAAACGTCCATTCTCCAAAGCCTGCCCTGCTCAGCCATCAGACCTGGCTAATTCCAACTGCCAGCCCTCCCATCTCAACTTACAGACACCAACTTCACAGTATTTTACAATAAACTCCCTTGATTTAACTTACCTCCTGTGTCTTGGGTTCAGCTTAAAATGATTAGATTAGATTAAAACATGATTCGGTCTTCCTAAAGCAAAAGGACTTATTTGTGTAAATTTGGTGGTGTGTCCCTTTAAGACTTGGCCTTCTGCTGTCTGAAAATTCAAAGTAGGTCATTCTCTTGGAGTTTGTTAACCTTTTGGGACGATTCCATGGAAGTGGCCAGTGAGAGGGAAAGGTGAAAGTACTATGTGTAGGGCCAGTGGAGCAACATTGAAGGAGCTAGTTAGGGCCAATAAGTAGATGTGAATGTTTTTGTTTTTTTTTGGGTGGGGGGGTGTACATGAGTACATTTAATTTAATCTCTTCTAATGAGAAATCTTAAATCAAGTTCTTATGTCAGCTGGATTTGTTGTGACAGATGAGACACTGATTCCAAAAAAAAAAGAAAAACATCCTGGCAGCTCTTGAAGTTATTATTACACAGAGATTTTCAATCCATGTTTACTGGAATGTATTGGAATTTATGACCCTATCTGCCTTGATCATTCTGATCATCATATATCATTTGAGCTACAGCCATCATCTAGCTGCAATTAGAGGAAGCGCCTGCTTTAGGCACATAGCAGAGTTGCAGTTAGGGATTGGAGTATGTTATGGTGTTTATGTTATGGTTGATATTTGGTCATGAATACAATAAAATTTGAGAACCTTTTTCCAAATATAAAAACTTATAGCATAGAATGTGTTTGTGCACAATGGGTCAACTGTCAAAAGGTTACTGTAGCTTCTTGACTTCCACCCACACCACCACATATTTCCACTGGACTAGTTTAGTGTCAAATTTATGTCTGTTTCATGGTGGGAAAAATCTCTTCCTTGGAATATATCTGTGTGTTTGAAGAATTTCTGCTAATGTCACATATTTTCATGAGGTGACGCAGTATTTTTCCACTGTTCAGTGGCTGTCTATTGAATTAACAGAAAACAGAGCTGCACGTCAGACAGCTGCCAGATATCAGGTC
Organism: Toxotes lorentzi; assembly: GCA_037833715.1. Taxonomy (NCBI): domain Eukaryota; kingdom Metazoa; phylum Chordata; class Actinopteri; family Toxotidae; genus Toxotes; species Toxotes lorentzi. Next base: position 16,530,510 of record JBBMJY010000022.1, read on the forward strand.
CTGTGGGAGAAGAGACTGAGGAGGAAAATGTCAGGGAAGCAAGGTAAAATGTGCAAACCGACAGTTGTTGGTAAGGTAAACTGAGGACATTTTGCCATGTCCTCACTTTCTGGCACACCTTAAAATGACTGTTTGAGAGTTAAGACTTGGTTTTAGGGTTAAGGTCAGAATTGGGTTTAGGTTAGGGTTAGGATTCACTTTTGATGGTTAAGGTTGAGATAAGAGGCTGGGATTGTGTCAATGAGTGCCCTCCCAAAGACAGATGTACAGACACGTGCACAGCCTCATTGCGCAACCCTCTGGTCTCACAGGAGTGAGAGAGAGCCACAACTAATAGATTTAATGGGTCTTATTAGTGACAATACTCATCACCTGGCACAAACACTGGCCTGGAAAACACAAAGTTCTGTGTTGTTGGGGTTTCTGTGAGCAACTTGTATTGATGCCAGATGTGAGTAGATAACATCTGGTAGTGACACCACCGAGGCTTAAGACGTGTTTTAAAGGTTAGTGGGATTCTTCCGAACATCAGAGACCAAAGCAAAGAGCCTGGGGGTGAGATGAGCATTTCTTATTCATTTTATGATCCTTTTTTGTTTTTTGTTTCTCTTTCCACCTCCCTCTCTCTCTTCTCAGTGTCTTACGCACACACTGACATAAACCCACACCATCCTCGAGCAGCAGTGTGTGCACAATGATGTGATGAAATGACAGCACCATTGACTGTGTGCTGCCATAAATGCATCATCAAAACACAATGGAGTCACTCATAAAACCACAATCACTGCGACTCCCTGGGATACAATCTCCACCTTGTTTCTGTACACACACACACTCATACAGCCAACTGTTCTGTCACTTGTTCCACACCAAGCAGATGATGTGCACTCACACAGCTTCCCTCTCAACCTCTCCTTTGAGAGATTATGGATTATAAGGGAATACTTCTTCCCAGGCGGCAAACAAATATGGAAAGAACTAGAGAGAAAGGCTGAAAGGGAGAAAGTGCAGAGGTGTCCCAATGCCAAGCTTGTGCGTCATCAAATTTTATTATCTAAAACCTAGTGAGCCATCCCCTCTCAGCCAGCACAATAAAGTAACAGCGAGGGAGTTGAGAGGGGGACTGTCATCTGGTGACAGATCATGGCTGTGCTTGTACTGCTGTCACCTTGATTTAATTTTGTGACTTCTTTAAAGACAAACTGGGTTTTAGAGGAAGCTGTGAGCAAATTTAACAAATTATTCCTTCTTGACTCCATTGATGAGGATGTTTTTCTCAGAGAAACAGAAATTTCATTGTAGTATTGTGATGGAATTTTTCAAATGTAATCAAATGCTATCATTTCTTGCTTTTTAAATTATCAGCAACATCTTGCATGGAACAGAAATTGCTTATCTCTTTCAGCCTTCTGACAAAGATCAGTATCACACACAGTGGCCTCATACATTCACTAAAAACACACAAGTAAGGGGTCTTACGATACAGCTGGGACTGATCGAGTTAGCTTATGCAACAAGGAAATCAAGACTTCCTTAGAGGCTTTTTACCAAGGAAACTGTGACGTCACGTGCACTTGTCTATGTCTACACATAAACAAGTGTTGTTGCTATATTTGATCGTATTTCCTTCAAACAAATACAAACCTGGAAAGTATTAGACTAAATGTGTTGTCACAAATGCTAGAAATGTTCTTTTGCGGAATGGTTTTGTATTTAAAAGGGGTTATTTAACAACTGTAAAATTATCACCAAACAATTCTTTTTTTAAATAATCGACGCTGGTATCAGACAGGGTAGGTTCAGGCACTTCGCTGGTCCGAACCTCGTGCACTATAGAGTTTAGAACCTGTACTTCCTAAAACCACTCTTACGACGACCAAGTGCTCGGGCAATAAATGATTTGAAGATTGTTTATGCAATGTCTTAGATGAATCATGATTGACTGTGAGGTACACTGAGTTCAGAAGAATGCAAAGATTCAGGAGTTTGGTTTCATACTAACACAGGAGCAACGCGTGGGGTTTCCAAACCCCTGTGAGTCTCACATTTCTGCATGATCCCCATAACACCCCCCACCACTCACTTGTGTCAGTGCATGCTATGATCTTTTCATTCAGCACCCACTCAGACTAAAGCAGTCTGCATCAGTCAAGCAGCAGGCAATAACATCCAGCCGGACTCTTTGAGTCATACCCGGTTCTCTGCCTGAATGTCTAACAGCATCCTCTCGGTAGTGGAGAGAACATCAGTCTGGGACCTTGAGACATTCAAGTGCTTTTGCTGATTCTAAATGAAAGCTCTGAAGCCATAAAGCCTGCAGGGGAAGAACTGTTTGTGTACCCTGAAGCAACATTTTGGGTTTTTTTTTTCAGTGTTTTTCTGAATGAAAGCACTCCAGTCACCCCCCCCCCCCCCC
>JBBMJY010000022.1:16537391-16566022 GCA_037833715.1 Toxotes lorentzi
GTGTGTGTGTGTGTGTGTGTGTGTGTGTGTGTGTGTGTGTGTGTGTGTGTGTGTGTGTGTGTGTGTGTGTGCGTCTGTGTGTGTGTGTGAGAGAGAGACATATGATATTTGATCCCATAATTCCTCTGACGCACTCCTTCCAAGAGCTGCCTTTGGGTTGCAATGTCACAACCATTTACAGCAGCCCCCTCCCTGACCCACATTGATCCTGACCAGGTCCAAACCAACTCTGGGACACAACCACACTTTATTAGTGAGATGGGGGGGGGAACTCTATAACAGGTGGTCATTTCATTCCAAATACAAAAATAAACCCTGCTTGTTTAGCGTAGAGGGTCCACTGTCCTACAGACACTAACGTTAAAGCTGCTATAATCAATATTTTTATGTTTAACACATTGTATCAAATGATTATGTGTAATGTGAAAGGGGTCGCTCACAATGACGAACCCCTCACATCTACAGAGCATTTTCAGCTCATTGTTTTGATTTTCAGACTCACAATTTCATTGTTTTGGTTCATCAAACTATTTTCCAGATACAGCAGGCAGCTCTTTTCAGAAACAAAAAAAAAAAAAAAAAAAAAAGGTGTACACTATCTTCTCTGCACCAAATATCTGAGAGACACAACTAGTGAATAATAACATTTTGAGAATTGTGCAGCTGAGCAAAGAGTTGGTGGAGATCAAACAGAGCTAAAAGAGAGTGAACATTTAACCTGGTGAATATTTGAATTCAGCAGGTGGCCTGAAAGACTCCAAATGAACATTAATGTTGTTCTGTACCTCCATTTACCACAAAGACTTGGTAGGACAGAGCTTTTTGCCTTGTCCCCAATAGGCCAGAATATCTATTATTACAGGTTTAAATGTGCAAAAGAAGTGATGAATCAAAAGTCAAGATTAAACTTATATCATGCTGCCCAGAAAGACACCAGCTGTGGCAGCAACTTCTACAAAAGGTGACTCTCTTGGAGTCAAAGTGATAATTAGATCAATCCCAAAGAAGAGTCAGCAAAGTATAGCTCCAGAGGCATATGGCAACAAACCCCGACAACAGTTACACTATTTTAAAAACAACTTTTAAATACCTGTAAAAGTTATTATTACAGTGCCATTGTCAGTTTCCATCACAGCTGCAGTTACATCTAACCCATGGCTGTAAAGCAGCAGGGACAAAGGGGAGGCTGCTATTTTTAACCTACCAGTAAGATAAGAAAAGTCTGCTGATCACAGCAGAACAAGAAAGTTTGACCTGCATGACACCTGAACTGGTTTGCAAACATCGAACAGTCTAAGCTCATTAAAGGAGCAATAGAGCAGGGAATGCAAAAAATAAGATTTAAACTAAATCAAATGTTCTGTCTCTGCTTCCTGTGTGAAATCTTTGCACCCAGGCAGCAATATTTCAGTGTCTTGACATGCCAAATGTACGCTCCTATTCTGGCGAACACACACACACACACACACACACACACACACACACACACACGCACACACACACACACACGCACACACACACACACGCACACACACACCACAACAGCAGTTTCCTTCATTCTTATTGCATCACATGGGACATGTACAAAATTGTTTCCCTCCATCAAGTCAGTGCATGTTGTGATGAAAGTTTAGAAAATATTTTATGATTGGGAAATCAGAGCACATTTCTGTATTAGCCGTGTTTAACAGGATTAAAATGGCAAAGGAAAGTGTATTGCAAGGAAATATGTACTGTAGGTGGGTGACTCAGCGCAAAGAGAGCAGCATTAATAAAACTATTTTCACATACGACTATGAGAATGAAACCATTTATCTCCAGAGGTATTAGAGACATAAAATGCATGTCTTTAGTTTATGATAACTTATGGAAATGTTCCCCAAAACATGATTTGTTTTGGTGGTCAACAACCCACACTGACCCTATTTCCGCCCAAACATTAGCTTATTTTCAGTCACTCACATTATCAGAAACCCACTAACAAAGAGCCTTGAGAATGAAATGAGCACATCTGCAGTGGCATTTCTGAGTCTGCAATGGCTGCGTTTTAATCACTGGACGATGGTGCTGCACTTGAGTGATTATTAGTATAGCAGAGAGCACAGGTCATGGATAACAAAAACACAATGTCACTGGTACTTAAGAACACATGTTATGGACTCAGCTTGCCTTTCTCATGATAACCATAATTAGAATTATATTGGTAGCAAAAAACAAGAAACAGAAGCAATGGATTTTAAAAGAGGCTGCTGTCCTGCTTTTTCCACAGTGTTGGTTCCTTGTAAACATTATATTTTATATTGAGCTTTGGCACTACGGAAAGAAAAGTTCCTCTTTCAGTTGATCAATTATTGGATGGATTGTCATGGAAGGTGGATCAGACATTCATGTCACCCTCAGGATCAACTGGAAGAAGAAGAAGAGCTTTACTGTCCCTTTTCAGTTTGTCCAAAACTTTGGTTTATGACCAAATACCAGTGAAACTAGTGATATGCATCACTCTCAGCTGTACTTTGTGATTCGTGCAAATTAGTCCACATCATTAATATCAGTGAGGGTAGACTAAATAATAGAAATATAAACCTTCATGAAGGTTGGATTTATTGCAAAACTGTTGTATTTTGACGGCATTAACCAGGTGTACCTAATAAACTGGCAACTGAGTGTATGTTGTCTCACATTAATCCATTACTGATGCTTTGGATGCTGTAAGCTCAGGCTAAGCTGTGATAAACCGTTCTGACAGTCACAAGCAAAACTTATACACAAATCCTGGCATACAATAAAACAGACACAAACACACTTTCCATCATCAAATCTAAGGGCACAGTATCTCTTTTAATGACCATTCACTGGAGAGGCCATGTGAAAGCATGCTATTTATTTATTTTATTTTATTTTTTTCTGTTCCTAAAGAGTTCCCAGACTTGACGAGTAGCATCTCTGGAGACATGAACATTTCCCAGCCGGTCAGCTGATTTTAAGATAACAACAGTACAGTGTGTGCTCATTGAACAACTTCAAAGTTAGCTTTTTTTAAAAGACATGCTTAATTATGTTGACTTGAGCAGAACCTTGACATATCCGGTTTCACAGGAACACAGTTACACAGTCAGTAGCAGGACATTTCATCAGGAGGTCTTTAATCAGGTCCCCACTGGACCACTCAGGGGTTAACTCTTTTCATGGGTAAATTGACAGTGGTGGCTGGCAGAGTCAGAGGCATTATTTATTGAGTTTCCACCTTCGCTTTACAGCTTCTGTGGGTCAACAGTCTTGATGCATAAAAACAATGTGCTCTTGGTTAAATATCATCTGCCATTTTGTGAAAGCAAGGGCCACCCTTTCCAGGTGAACCTTGAATTAATTCAATAAATGGTTTAACACTGCCTCTTCAAGAACAACATGTCAGCCTTTAGCTTTGCTTCAATCTAATCATCAATCTAATCGAGGGCATCAGTGTGAAAAGGAAGCTTGCATGCTTTTATTGCTGTCCTCCTGTGTCCTTATGTGGTCAGCTTCACATATGGTCAGAACCGCTCCTGTAGCCACTCCAAATGTAACATACTGAGGCAACTTCTATAATTTGATTTAGGAGTTTCCATGCAGTTTCACCATCATCATGCTCTTATACATTTAAACCACAGTTACTAGAAGTACCTTTTATCCTTTGAGGTAACTCCCCAGACAACAAGATGATATGCCACATCAAGATGTTTATTTGAAACTCTGTGTGTATGTAACAGCCTGACACCTAGATGAGACTTGTTATTAATGGTGTAGGATAACACACAAAAAAAAAATCAGCCTGTGCTAATGACCTACATCCATCAGCCCTGAGTCTTTCTCAGGAAGTACGTAAGCACTGTCAGCAGAGCGAGTTAGAGGAGGGAAAAACTGAAGAGTGCAGCAGTAACCTTAACTTACAATGAATCACTGATTGAGGGGGTTATTTTCAATTACCCTAAATTTCCTTCTGGATAGTCAAACACTGACACAGCAGTCCTGCTTTTCCCGGATCTGGGCCCAAAGGGAAAACTTATCAGCCCCCTAACTGGTCACATATGAGAGGAGTTTAGCATGAACAGCTGCTTTGTAAGGCAGCATATTGTTATAGTCTGTAATAATTAAAATGCAGTGCAGAAATCCTGCACCACCACAGGCTGAACGTCATCATCTGATGAAATCACTATTTGTTTTGCATCTTTTGAAATGAGAAAGTTGTCACATTGACTAGATCATGAGGGAAATGAGCATTTGAGCATTTTCAAAGCAATAGGCATGAGATGTTTTCCACCCATGCATGACATTATTAAATGTTCCATAAGAAAAAGTCCAAAAAGTGCAAAAGGAAATCTCTCACAACCCTCATATTGCTTTGTGAACCTCTACAGGGGGCCTGACTCTCAGGGAACTGCTAGACTAAAATGCCTAAATGTATATATAGTGAAAACTACTTCCACCTTAACCAGCAGTAACACTTTAAGTACATATTAATGATAACACCTCTGTACCTCTACTAAAGTAGGTAGGTTTTACTGGTACTTCTACTTAAGTCAGGTTATGAGTATAGTTATTCTTTCAATGGTTGACCAGCACGTGTCATATAACACAGTAATAGTGTAGCTTACTGTGTTGTATGCTGCTATCCTCTAGTGTTCACAAGGACAACTGCATCTGTGACATTTATTAGGAGACAGAGGACTGAGGATTCCCAGGCTGCCTCCTCTGTTAAACCCACCAAGGCCAACTCTGTGCAGCTATTAAATGAAATAAAAATGTATTGAGTAAAAAAAAAAAAAAAAGACATAAAAAATGATGATTGCTGCTCATCCCTTCTGTTTTCTGTTCACTATTTATTCTTGTGCACTGCACTTGATCATTATGTACATCCTGTAACGGTAAACAGAACTGAAAAGGAACACATGAACAGAATATTTACACAATTTAGTAATACTTGAACAGCAGACAGGCAAACACAGAACGTACAGTAGTCTATATCCAGATCTGATCACTTTCATACATACCACAATTTCAAACAACACACATCCATTGACTACAATATAGAGGTTAGCCTTTTAATATAGCTGTAAGATTGCAGATAGAGAATTCAGTCAGAGAGGGAGCGTATGAGGGTTATTTCACATGTAGGTCCTCAGTGTAAATAGAGCACAGAAGCACATACTACACAGTTCCTGTGTCTGGTAAGTCACCAAAAAAAAGCAGTAGCCTCAGGATCTGAGTTCAGTACTTGCAGCCTGAGATCCACTGTCAGAGGACCAATTTCAGTCAAGACACAATTTTTCTCCTGATATTTGATCCATTCTGGGTCCTAAACCAGTTCAAGAAACAGCGCTTCATTGTAGCCAGACTTTTTTTTTTTCCCAGTGGTCAGTATACAGTCAACTGGGAAAGAATGAACTCCAGTGAAGGGAAAAGACATTATGATGGCTGAAAAGAATTAAATACAATCAGAGAAGCATCATCATCTTCATCTAAATCTTCAAACCAGAGAGAACATGAAAACAGTATTGATGTAAAGAACTTCATGGTTTATGAATATGTAAAGGAAAATATTCTGCTCAATCTGCATGATTTTAAACACATTTATGATTTACTGATAACAAGGGTCAAACTGCAGAATAAAACAGCTGTACTGGATTTTACAGTAGAGCTCTGTCAATAACACTTCATCAATAAGATGAAGATGTTATAGGATCATATTAGTTTTCTGTGAAAACCTCAAACCCCTAAAAGAAATCAAGAGTCAGAATATTAACTAAATTATGTGGAAAGAGATTTTAAACGAGTTCACGTCTGTTCTGGATTTAAAATATTACAAACAGCACCTGCACCAAGAACAGCTCCTGAAAAAAAAAGGTTGATACTTTGAGCCATGTGTGTACCTTACTGTTGATATGAAATGATATCTGTATTATTAAGTGTCAGTGCTGTGACAGAAAAGTCTCTCAAATGTAAACAGAATAAATCAAGTAATTAAAGGAAACAGAACATTTTTCACTCGCTGCAAATCACTGTTTTGATAAAACTGGTAATGACAACAGACATATGAGTGATTTGTGTGAAAGCAGTGAGATATAGTAGAACACACTGATTCACTCATTCACATCACTCCGACACAGTTCACATATCATCTTATGACAGAATTATCTATGTCGGTAAAATAAACCTTTTATTGCGTTGCAGGGAGTTTATGGGACCAGCAGAAACCTAAGACTATCTGTAATTTAGAAAAGATACTACAGACTATAAAAGGCTATACGCACAAAAAAATTGTGATGTAGTCTGACACATGATTCCCCTGTTTTGCTAGTTTGTCAACAGTTTATGGTATGAGTTGAACTTAATGGCCCAAAATGCTGAACTTTTCATTCACATAAGTTACCTGATGACGTGCAGCTCATGACAACAAACAAAACAAAATGCAGAAAAAACAAATTAACTCATAAATAAATAACAATGGCTTTCCCTCAAAGCTGCACTGAGCGAAGTAGTCAGTTTGTGCTTTCACAGAGCTCCTTTGCAAAAATATGTTGCTGTATGAGTGAGTGTGCATGAGGCCTCAAAGGGCTTCATGTATGGAACTGTACATGTGCTAACACTAAAATATACAATCCCCAGTTCCCTGCAAATATGGAAACGCACAAGGCTTGATTACATCACACACACCGACGATAAGCAGCTCTCCTACAGTACAACATTATTATGTTTTATCTGTCATATAAATATTAAGTCGGCATTTAAATTTTCGCAGCTTTCTGTGTTTTATTATTTTTATTATTAAAAATCCATCTTTAACTTTATTGAGTTTTTCATTTTGAATTATCCGTACATTTTCAGGCTGAAGGGGATGGAAGCCAACCTTTAATTAGAGTTACTGTCAAAACCAGCGATAGCAGTAATGCCTTAATTCCCCCTTTTCACTCCCATAATATTTTCTAAATTAGATAGATAATTGTTGATTTGTACCTCCAAATACCCTATTTTGTATAAAAAATATGTTTGGTTTCAATTCAATTTCACTTCAACCAGTAAAATACATACAGTAACGTGATGCTGCTGCTTTTTTTTCTTATTCCTAGGAACATTCAATTGCATGAAAAACTAGATTTGATATGACACAATTGATTATGGATCCAAATTTCACACAAACTACAAAGCAAAATCTACTTCCCAAGCATGTGAAAAATGTCTTGTGGATAAATGGTTGTTGTGCCTTACAGACTATCTAGTGCTCTGAATCTCTAGTCAGAGCAGCCTGTGAAATGCGTGTTCAGTTTACTCCCGGATGTGTTTTTCTCTTATCTTGTGTGTCCTTCATCTCTTTTGATCTGTCTGCTCAGAATCAAACGTTTCTGTTTTCCTAGTCGTCCTCTGTGACTCTGCTTTGATTGGTGGTTTGGTTCAGGGCTAAAGACACTCAACAAGGAAGGACACTGCTGCACCACATACACACAGTAGGTAGGTACATTAGAGCTACAGGGGGTCATTTGTTCAGTTACACTGTTAGTCTGAGCACTGTAGTTCTGTAGTCTTTTGTCATCTTTGCAGACCAACTGGCGTTTTTATGTTTGTGTGGAAAAAATAGAAGTGCAGGTCAAAGCACAGGTATAAAGGCAGATGCTGAGGGGTGTGGCTGTAGTATGTTGACCAGAGATGACACATGTTTAGGATTAGATGACTGAATCTGCAGCGGTAGCCTCTTTGCGTTTGTTCCCTCTCACTCTTTATTCAGTAGAGGGGTTTTTGTCCTTGGCTTTCAAATTCTGACCAGGCGTCATTTAGTTCCATGAAAATCATCTTGGCATATTGTTCATATGGTTGTCCTGTCGCCTTTGAAAGAAGAGAGACATAACAGATTGGACCATGTACAGAAATCTTAAAGCCGGAACGTGCTCTCAAAATTCAAGAGCTGCAGTATCAACCCATAAGAGATTTGGTGTCCTCCTTTACTCCATTGTTGTACGGAAAAAAGAAGCAAACTGGCATAAACATGCACAACATCAATACATTACAACACATTTTTTTTGGATTCTGTGACAGAAACATATCTGAACTAAAGCTGCTGCTAAGCCTACCCTTCTTTTGATGGCTGAATTCCTAGAAATCCTGCCATCTAGTAACGAATGATCAGTGGCTATTGGTCCTGTGATTTGGTGTCTAGATTGTGTGTGCGCTTTGGGTTGTACCTACACTTTTGTCCAGATAAAAGAGAGGACGAATAGAAGTGAAGACGTGAGAAGCATTGTATGTTCTTCCTGCATGCGTGTGTGTTGAAGTTTGCCTTTCACTACTTTACAACATATTTTCCAAACATAACCTAAATTCCCTGTGAGGTGAGTTAATTTTACTCGCTGTTGTTATGACTACATTTTTAAGCTTCGTGTTTTTTCCCTGACAGAACAGTCCTTACACATTCGGTCACCGTGAGGGGACCCGTTTTGCTTTGCACCACTGCTGTGAGTCATTTTGTTCGCTTTGTGCATTTCACAAGTACAAACTGCCTTCCAGACTCAAGGTGATGGCACTGATGCTTTGTAACTCAGTCTACATAAAGCAAGCACTTGCACAAACCTGTTCTGGAGTCTAACTGCAAAGACTTTGTGGTTGCATTACTTGCACTGCAATGCTCCTTATCCTACATGTCCTGATGCTGATCCTCGTGGAGTCCATCAGGTCACGAAAGCCCCAGATGTAAGAGTAGACAGTATCAATTCCAGCTGTTATGTCTGTGGTCTAATGCCTTACACAGCTGGAGAAGGTTTACCTCTGATGGCCTTGCCTGCCTCTGATTGTGCGACTTGCCACCTGATGAATATTCCGTTGTCTCAGTCCTATTCTCATCCTGATTGCCCAAGTGGCTCCAAAATGAGACCTCTTAATTGTTCTGGAGAACACGCAAACTGCTACAGATGTCTCAAAACCCCCCAAACCTGTTCCCCTGGACCCAGAACAAACTAAAATTGAATTTAAATCTTTGGATTCTGCACCTCAGCAGTGTCTGGAAGCAGCAGGCCAGGCTCGCCTGCAAGCTGCTCTTTGAATGTATTGGGTGTGTGGAGTTTACTGGGTGTGTGGAAACCTTGAGTATTCATATCTTCCTGTGGATTATAAATGACGCTGTGTCCCGGCTATGAGAGTAGCTCACTCTTTACCTCAGAAACCTCTTCTTAAACGAGTACGGCGTGGAGTTTCAGACATCTTTGGAACACATCACCAGTCGCCTTTTAAGAATGCGCTTGGTCCACTTCTTCCTTTTTATGGAGTTATGTCTGAATTAGATCAAATTGCCAACCTGTCTTATGTAATAGAAGTTATAGCCAATGAAACTGGTAAGGCTCTCATGCTTATGTCGAGTGAACTCGCCTCTGTCAGACTTCTTGCTTTGCAAAACAGAGCAGCCTTGGATTTTCTTTTAGCAGCTCAGGGAGGAACTTGTGCTGTCATTGGTCCTGAATGTTGTACCTTTGTGCCCGAATACAATGCTACGATTGGTGATATAATTAATCACCTTCATAATACTGCTAACTCTGTTCACCAGGATAGTAGCTCTTTATTTGAGTGGTTGAACTCTACTTTTGGATCAATGAGTTATCGCATTGTTGTTATTACATACATATATATATATAATAGTTTTGGTGATTTCACATGATTTCTGTATTTGTGCTTGATCTGTGCTCCACTCACAGGTCTTGGTCTTGGTTTGAAAGAGATGATGTCCCACACTTCAGTTGTGGGTATGTTTCAAATTTTGCCAGGCCACTGTCACTATAAATCTAATAATCTACTTTTTCACAGTCCTGATGAAGCACACTGGCTGATTTTTAAAAGTTAAACTCTAAATAAATAATAATTCAGAATATTTATTTGGTTTATTGCTGACTAATGTTGTAGAGAATTACTTAAACCTCCATTAACTGATTTTGGCCACTTGGGGACAGTAAAAACAAGCTGTAAACACAACACTGACACATCACCTTACACAGTTGATTTGATGAACCTACCAGCAAACAGTAGCCTACAGTATTTACACATAGAGCAACAGAGTTGTGTTTGTATCCAGATGATTAATGTAAGTCTAATATTCACTCTTATTTTTGCCCTTATTGTAGACACTTCTTTAGCTGTTTTGACGCTCCACTATGTTCACCAGCTCATTGATTTCTTTGTCTGCCTGCTGATTTGTGCTGCACAGGCAGTCTACAGTGACTTTATCAGAGTTTTTACTTAGCTGAATAGGTGCTGAGGCTGATGAGTACAGTGAGAGTGAACCAAAACAGTAAAGTTGCAGGCCAGGAAACCAAAACAATAAGCGGAAAGATGCTGAAACACTCTGCAGACCTGAGGGGAAGTACATAAAAGTACTGATTAGAGCTGCTTTAAAATCTGAAAACAAGTTTTCGGCAGCTTTAAGCTCATACTTGCTGAATAATTGGATCTAACCTCTTTTTTCTGTTCAGTTTCAGTATCCTGTTATGACAACTCACTATGACAACTTGTTTCTGTGATTTACTGTGTCAACTGATGAGCTGTGAAAATTTTGGACTGCGCCTCCATTTTTGTCTTAATAAAGCAGAACTTGTTAGATGTAGGCCCAGAGAAGTGTTGTGTTTTTTCTGTCTACATACAGATAAAGATCCTCACTTCGTTAGGTCTAAGTCCACCAGACATTCTCTCTCTCTCTCACCTTATCTGGGTGGACGACCAGGACTGCTTTGCGGTAGACCTTTTTGACCTGCTCTGGAGTAACCAGGTCAGCCATGCCCACAGGCTTCCAGCGCGTCTCTCCCTCCCACAGCACGGTATGCATGGTGGACAGCAGGGCACGGATGTTACGCTCCTTCCCCTCGATCCAGTCCAGAATCTGGGTCACAAACAGGAGACGGAGAGAAGGGGAGCCATTAGCTTTTGATGACCAGATCTGGAACAATTATTAGAGGAACTGCTTTCATGTTGTTTTGGCTCTGGTGGAATGTTTTTAAAGGAGTAATTAGAGAAACCAAAGTTTGGTTATGGAAGACCTACATTTGTTGCCCAATTAATTCTAAAATAAACAGAAAGGCTTTAACAGCCTTTTGAGTACACTATCCTGCTTTTGGGAATCACTGAATTGCTTCTATTGTACAACACTAGATAAACAGATAACAAAACCCCTCTGAATTAATGTCAGACAGAAACTCTACCCAGATGTACAAATGCAAGAGTCATGGGACCTTGTTCTGCTTCACAAGGATACTTTGAAAGCAAAGAACAAAATACATACATATACATACATATACATCAATATATGATGTCTTTTGTATGTATATGTAAATGAGTAGCCCCTGCCTTTAGTTTCTCAGGGTCCATCTCTTTGGCCATCTCCTCTTTCCTCATCTCTGCTATAGTCCTGGGCCCTTTCTTCTCTTTGGTCCCTGCAAAGCCCTGACCACACAGCAGGTCATCAAAGTTGGCATCTGAGGCCTTGGGCTTAGAACCTGGTAGAGAGAAGTACAAACACAAAGACAGAAGGGATTGTGATTTTAAGCTCAGTCACTTATAATCCCTCACAATTATGGATGCAATGTACTGTGAACAACCGACTTTCAAATATGGCACTTCTACTTGCAGGTAACAGTAAAATTGCTGCTCACCCATGGCAGCCTGTGCTTTACCCCCTGCACTGGGCGAACCTCCTCCCATTGCAGAGAAGCTGACGTTATAGTTGGGTCGGTTCTGGGGCGACGTGTGAGGCATGGAGGTGTGGCTGGGGCTGGGCTTTGGCTGCGGGGTGGGGCCCTGTCCTTGGGGTTGCCATCCTCCACTGCCTCCAGCACCTGGCTGCCAAGAAGGGAAGCTGGCTCCTGCGTGAGGCTGCCACCCTCCTGCATGCTGGGGAGATGGAGGAGGCCGTGATGGGGAGCCCATGGGAGGGAAGGAAGGGGTTGTTCCAGTAGGGGTGGTGGGTTTGCTGGAGAAACCAGAACCTCCTGGGGAAAAGGACATGTAGATTATGGCATACAGATGGGGGTGAAAATGGTAAATACTTGGGTAAATTTCTACTGACTGACCTCCAAGGCTTCCCCCCAGGTTGCCTAAGTCAGCAAATGGGTCCAGGGTGTTTGGCTTGGTTTGGTGGGTGGGGGTGCTGTGGACTGAGCCCGTGGGGCTGGTAGTGGCTGACCGACTGCCCATACCAAAGCCTCCTGCTTAATGAATAAACAAAGAAGAAAACTCATACTGATACACAAGATAAACCACAAACAGATTCAGTTGATTTCCCACATTAAGCGATTAGATGTCAATGCTGTGTACATTTGTGTACTTGTTTGTGTGCTTGGGAGTACCTGTGCTTGTGGCAGCTGGTCTGTTCCAGTCCCATCCTCCCATGGCATTTTGCTGCTGAATGTTGACAGTTGGGGTGGTAGGCGGGACGGGGGAACTCCGGCCTATTCAGTCACACAAAGGTTTGTCACACACAGAGCACACAGTGAATGAGAGACATGAGCCCACACAGCCAGAGAACATAATAAGTGTTATAATGGCCACAGGTCATGTACTTGTACATATTGAAGTCTAAAAATTTATCAAACCTGTTAGGCTCAGGCCAGGTCCAGACCTGTTTTAAGGTCTGTACTATAAGTTCAGGTTGGGTTCAGGTCAAGAGTACACATTTGATGTTACTGTTAATTTTACACTGATTAAAATGTACACTAATAATATTGTCATGGTCTCACTTCATTACAGACACACTGCTATGTTAAAGGTGTTAAGTCTAAATCTATAGTAGCAGAATTTTTCTGCCCTAATTAAAGTTAAAATATTGGGTTTGGGCAGAGTTCAGGTTTAAAAATGCTGTTAAATGATGGGGGATGACTCATGCTGGGGGCAAAATATCAAGTCAATATAGTCTCTATGCAGGAGCAATTAGAGGTGCTGCAAATACTCATTATACATCATGCAAACGCATACATACAACACACAGCAGCAATTTCAATAAAAGGCTATCTCTTGCAAAGCTGATGACTGAGTAAGCAATTAGTAAAGCAAAGCTTAAAAAAAGTAACGGATATTAAAAACAGAGCAATCTACTGAATCTAAATAAAGCCACGTTTGGATGCAATTTTTCACAATGCATGTTTATGTGTTAAGGCGTGGCTGCAGACTTGCAGATACTGTAAAACATGCCTTACCCTGATCTGGGGCAGACTCTTGAAATGTCTTTATTACATCCACAATGCTGTGAGACAGTGTGCAGCAGAGCAGCAGAAGCATGCCTTACCCAGGCTTGTAGGCTGCAGGGTGGGTGATGGAGAGCGAGCAGCATGCAGGAAGGGGTCTGGCTGCCCCACGTTACCTGGTCCAAGGAATGAACCCATCATGTCCTGAGGTTTAGGTATGGGACCCGCCCCAAAGGGATCAAACGCTGAGGGACAGATACCCATCATTGTTAATCTCTTATTCTATAAAATAACATGACAAAAGATTTTTTAAAAGTTATTTTGTTTCCTCTACTACTGAATTACAGTATATGCAGTGCATTTGAAATTACATGTATAATATATTATTTAAATCATACTAGCTGGTTGTCCCCATGCCAAAATAATAACTACTAACATTTTTATTTCACAACATGTATTTATTTGTTCTAGTAACTGCAAGTCCTTATTTTATTGTGAAATATCCTAAATTATAGATTCTTCCTAACTATATGCTTCTTTCTTCCTTATTTCTATATATATATATATATATAAGAAATAAGGGAGTAAGAAAATTAATTCTAAAAATTATAATTAATGTGATAGCACTTGGAGCACTTTTTGAAAGTGCCATACTTTTTTTTATTAAGAGTATAGATTAAAATTTTTTATTTATATTCATGCCTGAATAGATAATAACTATACAAGTTTGAAAAATTATCATAACTTTAGCTGATGTGGAGGTACAGCCACATATAATGTACCTTCAAGCCTGTTATCTCACCTGGTGGTGCAGGGGAGGGACATGGCGAGGCAGTGTTGGGGACTACTTTATGTGGTGTGGACTGGGTGGATGAAGGCCCACTGGCTGGCTGAGGTGGTGCTCCAAACAGGTCCCCTAGAAGATCAGTGGCTGCGGCTGCCGTAGACGGGGGCTGAGATGAGGGGCATGGGCGGCTGATGTCCTCCCCATCCAGCCCAAGAAGATCCACTTCTTCAGCAGGTGCAGGAGCTGCAGGCGTTGGAGCAGGGGGGTCGGGTTTTTGGGGGGCTGTGCTAGCATTGCTTCGCTGGCTGGAGAGAGAGAGCATCTCATCGTCAGAGGGCTCACTCTCATCGCCGTGGCCCCGACCGTCTGGACCTCCGTGGGGCCGGCTGGGCTCTGCAGGACGGTAGAAGGAAGGAGGTAGAGAAAGAAAGAGATGGAGACGTGAGAAAGAGTCGTACAAAGTGGAAAAGGCAGCGAGTGAAGGGGATAACAAAGAGGACACGACATTAACTGAGTAGGAGGCAGACAGAAACACAGAGCAGTAGGAGGTAATGGGAAACTATGTACAGTGGGTCAACGCTGCTACAAGCATCAGCTACTCTTCATATTGTTTACTGCGCACTTTGCAGTCTGTCAATAGTAGGTAGCTGCTTTAAGCTAATTGGAGGAGAAATTGTCTAAAACAACAAAGTTAATATCTATTTACAAGAATCCAATCGATAAAAGATGCTTTTAAGGAAAGTACAGGATGTATAGTATGGCTATAAACCGTGTACTTAGCTAGTACTCATTCACAGCAGTATTTCACTTTGGTAGAGCAGTTTGTAATTCTGTTTTCATGAGTGGGATTATGTGTTTTGATTTCCCAGTTCTCCATATCCACAAATATTTTTCAAAAACATTTCAATGGATACATAGAGACAAAATACACGTGTCTTCTGCTGTAGCACTTGTGTTGGGGGATTTACTTAAGAGTGTTGTAGAAATTTATTCAGGTCCCAAGAGGTCTGATATTTATGCCAGAGGCAAGCATAACATCTTCTACCAAAATGATATATTACTGCATAACAAGTATGGGATTTATTTCAATTCAATCATTACAGCTCATAAATGGAAACAGCCAAGTGATTTTCCCATAAAATGGGATTTATTTGTTTGACAGTATGATTGAATTGAACCAAGCCTGGGTTAACTAATGTCACTGTCCTGTACAGTTTCTCTAACAGATCTGTGGTTTCCTCTACTATCTTACCCTCCAGATCCAAGCCTTCCATCTCATCTTGTAGGAACAAAAATGAGAGTCACATTAGTTTGTTTGTGTATCTACATATTAATGTCTGTAAATGTGTTTTTGCAGCCTCTCTATTATCCTAGCTAATCCGTGATATTTTGCAGCTGTGCACCATTTTACACGTTTGTGCATGTAAATCTGAGTATGAGCGTGTTCATGAGTGTGTACATGCATAATGGATTTGTGTGTGGGTCTGTCTGTGTGTGTGCCTACATTAAACTGTTCACTTGTTTCTCTGTCCTTGTGAGAACCAGTGTGATGTTTGTACTGCTTCACCTTCACTAGGTTTAGTACTTGGGTTTAGGGTTAATTTAGTTAGTTGTTATAGAATATTATAATAACAGCAACAGTTAATGTTACCAATTGTAAATTAAATTCAGGTTGGAAACTCAGAAAAAGCAAGTGAAGAAAATGTCCAAATGTGTATAAAAAGATGCACAAAATACTGTAATCTATAAAATTATACATAAAAGATGCTTTAGAAATCACTGACTATCATGGTGTGGTGTTCCACAAACTTAATATTTTTTTATTTTATCATTGAGGTTTTGAGCTGAAAACAATGACCATCCAAGAACTACAGCTCCAATGAGGCGTCAGTCTGTGTCAGAATCATGAGAGATGTTGTCATTGATTATTAACAATATCATGATTGTTTTATCTTTGTTTAAATAACAAGCATAGCGACAAGGGCTTTATATTTTAGTAGACAGTATGGAAGTGTGTGAGTCCTCCACATAGAGCTTCCCACCTCAAGCTTTATGTACAGTCTGTCATGTACCCAGTGTACCCATCCCTACAGTACCAGCAATAGCCAGTGCGTCCTGATGTTCCTGATGACAGGAGAAAAGCACACTGGGGCTGAGGTCTTTACAGGGAAACTGCTCCCATGGTGGCGTCAGGTCTTTTTGCTTGTCCACCCCCTCTACCTCCACATCCAGTATCACATGGAACAGCTGGGGATACTTCTCAGGAGAGTCGCACGCATCAAGTTCTGGTCTGAGAGGAGAAATAAGGTGTATGATAAAAGAAAATGCACGTGTGTGATAGTGAGAGGTTATGAGTGTGTGTTGTTTTAAAACGTAACTGAAAATCAGTATTGAGGAATAATTGGAAAGGGATCAGCAGGGTTTGCTCTTCTGCTAAACAGAAGAAATATTCTTACTTGTTAAACTTTAACATGGTGGTTCCAGGAGCAATGAAGCCAGTGTGGAACTGGATCTGGAAGATCTGCGTGTTAGACACCTAACAAGAGAAAGACAAATGTAAGTTTTGACCATATTCGGTTCTGTTGGACTGTTTTACAGCAGTACTTTAGAACTATACTATACTCTATAAATAGTATAAAAGAAAAAGTGTGTTGATTTTTGTCTAAAGCGTGGGTCTATTTTCATAGTTACATTTAAGATAACATTTTACTTTTCAAGTTCAATTTGATGGAACATAGTTTCAGTCAAATGTCTGTCCAAGCAAGAGGTGAGCTTCAAAGTCATTACCCGAACTGTCTGTTGTGAAGGATCACTTAGATTTTTCGGAGCGACGTCCTAGTTAAGCTTTCAAACCTTTAGTTGCATGTGCACGAAAATGTACAATTAAAAACTACAAGGGACAGTAAAAATCAATCATAAAGCAATATATCAGCAAATGGTGTGACATCTCTCGCTCTGTGTTGGTGGAAAACCACATATTTCCAGAAACTAAGCATGTCAGGAAATTAAAAACCTTTCCTCCTGACATTTTGTGGGTTGTGTTTGGACTCAAGATGCATGAATATTCAAATAACTTGCAGCCACATCCTGAGACAGCTTGATGGCTGATGGTTCAGTCTGAACTTGGGCCAATATGATCATGCCAGCTCTATCACTGTTGCATTTTGCAAGATCAGAGACTGATTTAGATGTCGACCCTATCCCTTACAAAGGCTTGAAGGATTTGGCATAGTGCAGTACATAAAATGTACCTTGGCCTGCAGACGTCCTCCAATGGTCGACCTCATGTGGTAGACAGAAACCACGACATCTCCTTGCACACTTACACCCAGAGGGAACACCACCTTCCCCTCTTGGACTCTGTGCTCTCTGGGGGGAGGCAGGGCATGCAGAGATAGCAGGAAGAAGGGAAAGGGGAGGATTGAGGGCACATGAGGGGAGAAAAAACATGGTGGTTATTGGGTAAGAATAATTGAAGGTTATGAAGTGAGGAGCGAGGGAAAAGGAGGAGTGGAGGTTGGGCAGGAAAAAAAAAATCATCATTTGTTTTTCGCTCTTTGACCATGCAGTCATGCATATATCTTATACTGGATTACTTTGAGCATCAGTATCACTACCTCATCCTCTCATACTCCTGTGCAGTGGTGAAGATCTTTGTCTCTCCGATCAGGACGTCACAGAAGGGACGACAGCCGCTACGCTGCTTGTTGAAGCAGGGGACCGGACTAATGGTGAGAGCCTTGATCATCAAGGGCTTGGAGTGGGGTAGACTGGGCTTCTCTGATACCATGCTACACACATAACCTATGTACCTGCATAGGGGACAAGGAAAGTCAAAATCATAACTTCTTTTCTCTGTGTCTTTCAAAAACTGTCCATTATTATAATACATACAGTGGAAGCTCATTATACTCCACAGCATCAAATGCTGTATCAAGAACAGAGCAGAGCAGTGAAACACCCTGATAAGTGCAGCCAAATCAATATAAGGACGTTGAGCTCTGTCCAGAATGATATTGTAGTGTCAAATTTGTGCAATGTGTATAATGTATTCTTCAATATGAGTAAACCCCTTTGTGTTTTGCCTATTATGTCCCTGATCCTCTGCTTGCCTTCTGCATCTCGCACACCTCTCTATCCCACACACACACACACACACACACACACACACACACACACACACACACACACACACACACACATCTCTACCACACACACACTCACCACTACTCTGTTTCCCACACAGCAAACCCTGCACCTGTTACTCTCATACTGTTCTCTCATTCCCCATTCTGCATTCCCTTTACTGTGTTTACTGTGGTATTACAAAGGTGTAGTCACTCATGCTCCATTTACAGGTGTTTGGTATTTCAATGACAGTGAAAAGGAGATGTATGATAGACAGAGTCTGTTATGGTAAGTTTAAAAGTTTTTTTAAAAAACCAGTAAATACAAACCCAGATTCCATTAAAATCAAAGTGTGGTTGAAGTGAGGTTGGATGAGACAATTGTGGTACACATGAGATAAGAAGAGACACCATTAGAAATCTGGCCCGCCTAATTCCAGGAAGAGACAGATTTGACGCAAATTCTGACACCATTAAAACCGCACCAATCAAACTAAAGATATTAGAAAGGGCCTTGCCCAGTTACACCCAGACGTGTCCTTGAGCTTGGGTACAACCTACCATACTTGAACACTTTAAATTTTGAAGAAGACAAAAAACTTAAGAGAGTAAAAGAGTAAGGTGTGGGGGACTCGGTCGGACTTGTACTCAGCTCAACTGGCCCTTGGTGGGGTCCATAGCCTGGCCAGAAAAATCCACATCAATATTATTGCTGCAATTTCCATTTACTGAGTCAACTTGCACTAAACCTCTTACTTGTGAGAAAATTCTTGCATTAACATGGACCGATAAATACTACCACTACTGGCTGAAAGGGTAATAAAATGTCCATCCTTGGATATATGCCAGTTCTGCAGGCCAAGATTCTTGCTAAGGCTGCAGAAACCAGTGACTGCTGGCTGTACTGTTTGGCTTCTACATGTTTCTACCAGTTTTGAATAGCCTAAACAGCAAATGGTCTGAAATTATGCTGCTATGCCAGAATCTAAAAAATGCACTTCCTTCCAAAATTGTAGACAAAAGAATAAACATGGCTAAAGGCCGAACCCGCTGATGATGTGAATGTGTTTCTAACCTCATCAAATCAGTCTTTCTTTCGTGGAAACTGGACAGCAGACAGGTGTTTAGAGGAGTAAACTAATCTGAAATGTCCTTTCAACCTACGGTCAATACACTAAATACAATCAATTTATCCATTTCTTAAATAGCCATGTTTCAGTACAACATCCTTCATAAGGCATTTC
This sequence comes from Toxotes lorentzi, assembly GCA_037833715.1. Lineage (NCBI taxonomy): Eukaryota > Metazoa > Chordata > Actinopteri > Toxotidae > Toxotes > Toxotes lorentzi. Next base: position 16,556,731 of record JBBMJY010000022.1, read on the forward strand.
ATCAGTTATAAAATATCAAAGTCTTCAGCTATTCAAACAGTTCCACTCCCCTAACAGACAGAAAACACCAACTAGTAATTTTGACCATGTTTCTTAGGTACAAGGTTTCTTCATCTACCGTCTGCTCTTAAAATACTGACATCTCACTTTCCTCTCACTTTCTGTCTGACTTTAATTTCGCTCTCCTGTCAATTCTGGCAGCTTTACTAGGTTTGCAGAGTGATTTAACTGCAGAGGAAAGAAAAGTGGATGTGTAAGAGGTAATACAAAGAGGTCGCGAGCTAAATTTCAATGTCGTCAGCCTCAGCAATTACAATGCCACTTTCCTTTCTTTTCTTCCTCTCACTTCCCCTCTTTTCACTCTCATTCTTTCTCACAAACAAATGCCAGAGGATGCAAACCTGCGGTGCGAAGGCCAGAGGCCGGAACCTGGTCTCTTGGCGCTGAGCAGCTGCATGGCAGGAACTGGGTTGTTGAAGAGGTGGCAGAAGCAGAACATGGCACAGACCAAAACGCCTGAAGGAGCACGACCATCCTAAAAAAGAAAACAAAGGAGACAGTCGGAAATCGTATAAATTGTTGGTCTGGACTGGCACGCATTTTTTGTTTTTCCATGCACCGCTTCCACTTACATCTTAGTTTTGCTGCAATGGCAGTAGAGTGAACATGCATGGATCAAGCCGCTGAGCAGCGACTCAAACTTTATGAATGATTGTCGTAGATCTGCACTTTACCTCTGACTTAAAGATAAACTATTAAAGTAACCAAAAGCTACCTAGCTCGAAGAAGTCTAAGGACAGTTTATCTGATGTTAAACTCATTTGCACAAGTAGGTAACTAATAACTGTAAAAAACAGTAGTAGCTCAGTGAATGCATTCACTGAGCTATAAATTTACTGTAGTTCATTTCAGGTTACAGAAAGACAAAAACATTCTTGTGAACTGAAGCTTAGAAAACACAGTTTTTAGAAAGGAACTGTTTGTTGAAGATTATGCAAAATGCTACAGTTTGCCAAGCCACAGCCAAACCACAGTGACTTGGCAATAACACGCTCTGCCACATGCTGGTGTACAGTATTGTCGTCACTGAATTAGAACAGACAGAGTGTTTCACTGAATATTTCAGTGGTGGTTGTAGTGCACAACATTTGAATCGCAAAGTATTTAGGGTTTTAGCTCGGCTTGAAATATTCCTGACAATATCAAAGCTTCAATGTGTCATTGTAGGTGTACTAAAAAAGTGCAGCTGGTCGCTAAGGAAATTTTGTTGAGTTTCCCAAACTGATCTCTGTCAAGCAAGACACTTGCATTTTGGGAAGGAAGACTTCTTTACCTACTTTCATTCTTTTAACTCTCTTTTATCAAGCACAGACGCCTAAATAAGAGATTCAAGGATACATCAGAGTGTCCTTTCTATCTGTTCAAATTCAATACCCAACTAAAATCCACAATTGAACTGAATTTTTGCCTTGGAGGCCACATTCATGCTTCTCTGTTCTGCTTTATCAGGAACATCCAATTATCTTTTCAGTACAAAAATCAACAGCTAAGCAACAAGAGAGGTGGATAAACTGACAGGACTGATCAGAACCTAATGGACAGGTTTTGACAAGCCCAAAATTTGCCCTGTTCAGAAAAGAACTATGGACAGAATAAACACACAAAACACGGTTGAGGGAAAATAAGCACATTGCACACAGATACCTTACAGCCGTGAAACCAAGGAGGGATCTCTACAGGCGAAAGACCAAGCATAATTTATAGTTTTCTTTAAGGCAAAACCGAAGGCCATGACTGGCCTCTGGCGCAAACCCAACATAATTTTAACCAATTGGAAAGAAGCTACAAACTCACTAATGTAACCTATCAGGATGAACATTGGACTGCATTCGCATGATATTTCAACTTTCCTCAGTGACCCCTGTTTCAATACACCTAAGTAGAGACTTAGTCCTAAAGACACACAATTATAATAAATTTCACTTTCACATTCTAAAGTGTGGATTTGGGTGTCGCAGCCCTCACCTGACAGAAAGTGGGAAGGTAACCAAATTTTGCTTATACTTATATTGGAGAAAAACAAGAGGGTGGCGATTTAAGCGCATTGAACTGATCAGAATAGACAATCAATGAAAGATTGAGGGTGGGGATGGACATGACGAAGGCATTTGATCGTTTCCTTACCGAGCAGGTGATGACACACACATTCTTGGGATTCTGTTTGAGCCAATTGTGCATGTTCTTACACACAGCAAACAGGTTGTGGAGGCTGGGAGCCTGGCGAGAAGGCCAATTACACTCGGAAACCTGGAAAGGAGTTAGTACAGGAAGTGAGAGGGCGAGGAAGAAACAGAGGCAGAGAAAAGGGCAAAGAGGAGGCAGAGAGCAAATGAGATGGAAATAGAAAAAGGCAAAAGAAAGGCAGAGAGACAGGAGAGAGAAGCAAGAGAAAGAAGAGAGATGAGGAAAAGCAAAAGAAGAATTGATAAAGCAGATGAAGAAGATATATGTCAAGATAAACATCAGGAGGGGCAGAGAAAAGAGAGGTGGAGGTTAGCAACAGCACTGCAGCAGCAGAGCAACACAACACACACAGCATGATGAGTCATCTGCTAGAGATACAGCGACTTCCACAAGCAGACAGGGGGCCATCTTGGCCATGTTAACTCCACAGCTTGACTCCTCAGATTCCTTAGATGTTTCTGCCGAAGGGTGGCAGTCTTTCATCGACAGAGATCCCACATGTGCCTTAACTTGAAGCCATATCCAGCTGTGCAAAAGTGTTGAACGATATGACACAAGGACCCTGTGCTTGGGCCATGTCCATGACATAACCGTAAAGAGGGAATAAGACAGAATTTTATTTTCTGAATGGTATGGGGTTTTTTAAAAAAGTTTTTTATTATTATTATTTTCTGCTGTGAATTATGTAAAAAAATATACTGTATACTGAACAGGTGGTGTGGTACATTGCTTGTAGAACTAGCAACAAAAGCATTTATTTATGTGAAAATAAACTCCCTAATTTTGCTATAGCACCCAAAAGCTCACAGTTGAATTCAAATTAACAGTGGAAGAAGATTTTGGGGGGGGTTTTGGTTGCTACAGGGCTGTATAATAAAATCAAAGTATATCTTGAAAGCATAAAAGGCTGTTACTATATGGGAGCTATAATAGCAATGACAGACCTGATTGGGTAAATCTAATTAGAGGCTTTACTTTGAGTGCTTCCATAGTTTATGAGCACATATTGCAACAACAGTCACCACTTAAAAGGCTGGAAGATCAAATATAGTCCTCATGTCTCACACTAGTGTTGTAATAATCCAGGGAGTGAAAATGGTGCAGCGACCACTAACAACTAAGTGCAAACTAATAAATCTGTAACAGCTTCATCTGTGGCTTCATGAGTCAGAGTCACACTCACCCTGTTGGAGAATTTGGCTCCACGGTAGTTGCGCTGTGATAGGTTGAAAACAGTGTAGTGGTCGGCATGGCGACTGTCGAGGAAGGAACGGATGTCCTCCACATGGTTCTGATACCCAATCTGTACTGACTCTGCTGGATAGGTCATAACTGAAAAAAAAATGTCGGTGGAGGTATTTTAAAGAGTCTCATTGACAGATGATGCAAATGTTTACACACACACAATGTGTGAAAAAGGCTTACACTGGTCTGCAAAAAGGTGAACGGAAAACTGAAATATGGGAGGTGGGTCACACATATGTCCACATTCAAGCATGACTATCAGTGGCTGCACACAAAGCATGATGGGATAGGAGCCCTCAAGCGACAATTTGTACATCTGACTATGTCCTCTAAAGGAGACACTGCTGCTCCTTACTCATGAGTGTGTAACACTGTATTTGAGAGTGAGAGAGGAGATCAGAGGGAAAGCTGAGGGAGCAGGTATTCGTCCCATCCTATTATATTATTATCATATCATGCAGATACAAAACATTTTTAACCGTCTTATCTACAATGTGAACGTCAATGTTTCTGTGTTTTTGGACATTGTATACCAGTAAAAAGTATGTGATGTTATTTCCTGTGACATTGTGAGTACATCTACATACACAGCTCACATGTACACAAAGTCCATTAGCAGCAAACACGTGTTTTTACCTATGATCCGTGAGGTGATGTAGGCAATGTCCAGCTCCCCTTTAGTGTACCTGAAACAAAAGAATAAACCTTAAATGATTCATTTTACCAGCTTTTTTAAATGCAGTTCTTAAAACACACAATGAAAGAATAAAAATACAAGGAAAGATTACAAGCAATATCACAAATAATGTGATGGAGTCCAGTGATCCCCAAACAGCTTTTTAAAATTTGAATTGCACAGTATTTGTGAAATTTCACAGAAACAAACTTTGAATATTATTATAGATATACCTTTATTTTAGTGTATCCAATACAGCAGACACATTTGTGTATAGTTTTCAGACAGTTTAAGCATTCAATAAGGATGGTCAGAAGAAGCACCACTCTTGAAAAATATCAAATCTTGAAAGAATGAGATCAATATCTGAATGTCCAACATCCAAAAGGTTGATCCACCTCTCTACCTCTCACTGTCAGGGCATCAGACTGTATGTCCTGCATATCCAAGTAATTAAACTCAACAGGCTGAACTGCCCAGGATCAAAGGAATACCATATTTGATTCCTTCAACTGAGCAGCATTGCTTTTCATTGCCAAATTTAGCTATTCCATATGGATTTATTTTTTTCTTCAACTTTGAGAGCAGCTGCAGTGCACACATATACAAGCAGTACACTACTGCTGCATCATGGAGGAGATGGAAAGCTGTATTAATGAAACACCACAAAGCAGGTGCAGGGTGAGGTTTGGGGTTGGGGTGGGATTTGTTTTAATGGATTACACACTCATAAAATGTGTTGTATGTCTTGTAATTGAAGAGTTGATTTGAAGGGCTATTAAAAAAAAGTCTTTACTCAGTAGCAGCAAATGGCTCAAGTAGCCACTGCACTGCAATTATCATGCAAACCACATTAGTAGGGTAATGAGTATCAAATTGAGTTGTCTTGTTGCTTATTGTGAAAATACCCCAAGCAGAGCTGATCTGAGCCAGTCATCTCTGTGTGGTCACAGAAGGGTGCCATATGCCCCTGATGCAATCCCAGACCTGGTTATGTAATGCAGTGCCACACAATTAGTCTGCTTTCGAGTGGGAGCAGGCTAAGTGTGTCTTCGGATTATCTTCACTTCTAAATACAAATAGCATGTGTTTGTATCCAAATATCCATGTATCCAAATATCCATGTGTTTGGATATTTGAATATTGTGCTTCCTCTTGAATTAAAAAAGATGAAAATAATCATTTGTTACACTTTTTAAATGTTGTGCATTCTAGCCTTGAAAAAGCTGACAACTACTAACACAGCAGACAAACAACCTAAGTTAAATCCATCAGAGAGAAAGGTGGGAGGAGACTGCTGTTGTGTCCATAGGTCCCCCATAATGAAGTAATTGGACCACAGTTCAGGCTTCTATTTTGAGCCAGTTCTGTGTGTTTATGCCAGACTGTGAAAAGCAGAGTGCTTCTGTTTCACAGGATGGCACTGAAGGCAAAAATATGGTATGCACCATTTCTTCCCAAAAGAGCCACTAAAAGATAACCTTACTTAATATGGCACGGCTAAAGAAAATAGATAGCAGGTCAGGTGTCAGGTTTAAATGTTCATGGCCAATAGTTATGCATTATACAAATAAGCAGTCTTCTTGGCCTCTGTGTATAGAATTGGAGGCAATTAAAAAGTACTGCAAGGTGTGGTACATAGACTGAAACGAGGGGAAGGACACAAGAAGGGAAAAGCTGCCACTGGAGAATTTTCCTCCTTTTGCTGTCTACATTCAGTGTGTTTGATACGATGTAGACATGTAGAATTAAAACAGAATTACAATCTAACAACAGAATTTTATCCTAGACTCCTGGTCTAGCTTGTCTGCCTTGGTTTAAAAACATCAACTCTCAGAAGTAGGATCACATACAGTAAACAGCAATATTTGTTACACCTCAGGATCCTCCAAGGCAAAATGGAAAACACTGCAGGGGAGAGGGATGTCTATGTTGCCTTGCTCAACCAGATAAGCGGCAGGAAATGGATGGATGGATGGCTGGAATGTGAATGACAGGTGAAACGCAGTTGTAAATGAGGCTTACGTTTTCCTTGCATTACATTTTTATTTTTTATTTCACTTCCTTATTGAATGAGGTATGTGTGATCAGAGAGTTTGCGATTCTTAAATTATGACCAATCACTTATGAATTATCAAATAATACGATTTTTTTTGTTACTGTACATATTTATTTTACAATGCCTTTGGTCTAACTGTTGTTTATATTTATTCTTTTTCTAATTTGTCATCACTGTCATTTAATAAGTTGTCTGATACTGTTTTAAAAGTTTCACAACTGCTTCCAGTAAAAACGTCAAAGGCCAGCTGCTGCCTTCAGCTCTTACAGGAAGTGTCTTTAGATCACTGCATGAACGTGCACCTAAAACAACAAAAACACACACACGTGCAGATACTCAGCACCAGCACTATTTTAAAACCTTTCCTCTTTTTCAACAGCATTCTTATAGCATATCTGCTGCATAATGAATCGTTTAAAGAAGAAAATAAATCAATATAAGAAGTAGCAGAAGGTTTGCACTGCAACCCACTGACCTCGGAGCCTGATTCAACCTTTTTTTCACTCTTGACAAAAATGCTCCCAACACACTGAACCAGATTTTTTCTAGTTGATCCTGAATCCTTTCATCACAGTTCTCCTGACTTGTTTACTCTGAATAACACAGAGAGAGAGACGGAGAGTAGTGCTAATGAAACGGGGACAAGTGAGGAACAGTAATGAAAATAAGTGAGAGAGGATGGATAGAAACCAATGAAAGAAAGAAAGAGACAAAGCAGAAAGGAGAGAGAGAGAGATATGTGTGTGTCTGACTGGGTGGGGGGAGGCAGTCTGGGTACAGACCAAGGACACTGTGCCTTTCACAAAACCAGATCAGCCATCCATCGCCGTTGTGTTTCTTACAGACAGAGGAACACGCTTTTGTTTCCAGATTGGTTTCCCCGTAAGATTTCTCTTCAGCCAGGTAAACAAACAAGCGGGCTGCTTTAAATAATTCAGCAGCAGCCCTTTTCTGTGAATACAGATGAGACAGAGGGAGAGAGGAACCAATCAAGTCTAGTTGGCATGTTAAAAGAGGGCCTGGTTAACGACGATGTGCTCGCAGGGGGTTGCCTTAAATCAAGCATGCTCTGAGGGATTTCTTCTGAAGTGTTCCAACAGTTGCAGTCAATAAACGTGTATGAAACTGTCTCTTTAAGAAGTCACACATACTCTACCTCCGGCAAAAATACTGCTAACTGAGAAAAAGTTCAAGTTGCAAAAAATCCCTTTCTACGTAAAAGTACAACAATGTGTAATTCTAGAGAACTTTATGCCAGTTAGGTAAACAAAAAAACAATGAGTTGCCAAAGATGACAAAATGTTCCTTGGAGCTGAAGGAAACTGCCAAGTTGGATTGTCACAGTTCATTCAGTTCTGTTTTCATCCTCTGCATGCCTTTTCCATGTTCACTAGCTGTCTGTCAACCCTTTCACTTCCACCTGCCCTGCAGTAACCTCAGCCCTTCCAGCCTTTCCAGTCATCTGATTCCCCTTTGCTCACCTGTTCCCCATTCCCTCATTAGCTCCCCTTTTTGCATATTGTGCATATTGTGCCATGCCCCGTTTTTGACCTCCTGCATGTTACTAGGGTTTTGCCTTTTGTCTGCTGTTCCTGCCTGTTACCAACCACTGCCTACTTCCTGACTTTGCCTCTTACCAAGCCCTTACATGCTCCTGCCTGCATTACCTTTTAATAAAGGTGAACTGTTTAAACTTTTCACTGGTGTCTCTGACACAGATGATGATTCCCTGGGGGTTCTTCACTACGAGCAACACTTTACACATTGTAATTTGACCTGTTGTTAACATAAACACAATGATGAGAGCAGTTTTAACCCATTCAGCAAAAGAAAAAAAAGAAACAAAAAAAAGATATTTACAGTGTTTTTGTCTTGACTAGTTTTTAGACTGGTCTGATTGTTGAAATAGGCAAAGCCATCTTGCTTTCTCCTAATAGATGTGTGGGTTGTGAGCGTGACAACTATCCAATCCAAGTTTCAGACACTTTCATGTCAGTTCTAGCCGAAAAAAAAAAAAAGACTGAATATCTTATCAAAGACTATCAATAGCTGTTACCTTGAAAAGTGCTTTAACAGTCTCAAGCAAATAGTGACAACATTCTGTATAAGAAAAATAAGATTTTACTAACCTAAAACGATATTATGACTTTGTTGAATTGCCTTTTTTGCAGGGTGAAAGAGAACAGGCCACCTTTTGTGAAATACACAGATATTTCCTGTAAACACCAGTGTCCTGCAGCTCTTTATTATATCCCTTTAATTAACTGCTGTCACCCTCACAGACACAACACGGGCAAACCTCTGATGATCTATATAATCCCACCATCATGCTTGGAACTGCTCTGTAGATCTACTATATTAGATAGTGAGAGGTATAACTCAGTTCACAAGATTCTAATTTATCTAAAATTAGAATATTTAATAGACTACAAAGTACAGTCTAATCTTTGGTAAATCACTCAATGTATTCTCTAAATAAAGTTATTAAATGTTATTCTTGCAACAACACATCCCTGATGTTTGTCAGACCACAGCAGGAAAGTTCCTGTTGACACTGTATACTAAAATGCACCATATTATTGTACCTCTGCCCATCTACCTTCCCTTTCTGAGGCTTTCAGGCAGTTGCCACGGTAGCCTGCCTCCCACCACCCCATTATTCCAACCACCCACTCAAACACATATATGCAGTCCACACAAAGACACAACTCCACACACAGAGCCCTGATGAAATGAATCCTTCTGTATCAGCAGTGCACTGGCCATTTGGCACAATGAACTGCCATGAATAATTCAGCAAGGAGAGGTGCGATAGACAGCAAAGAGAGGAGAGGAGAGCGGCAGAGAGGAGGAGAGGTGGAGCCCAAATGAGAGGCGGCTGAAAACATGAGGGAATGACAGGACAGGAGAGTTTGCCAAGATGTGACTAGCAGAGGAGGGGAGACACAAGAGAGGTATAATCACGATCAAATTTGCTGAGTCAATAGTGAGAGGAGCTGTGTGTGTGTGTGTGTGTGTGTGTGTGTGTGTGTGTGTGTGTGTGTGTGTGTGTGTGTGTGTGTGTGTGT